>JAOTAV010076701.1:0-12896 GCA_026546445.1 Cyclargus thomasi | reverse complement strand
ATTGAATTGAGGGTGCATTTTAGATATTAATGTTGTAAATGGTGTCCATCGAGTATAGCTATTTTCAATCGTCCGCCGTGAATTGAGGGTGCAATTTGGATTGCATCAAAGTGCACCTTTGCGTGATGTTTGGTCCCGCCGTGTAGAACCCCCATAAAGCATTGCGCATTTTTATAGTGACTAAACAAACAAATAAATATAATATATATTTTTATGATATTTAGGGGACAAGCGAGCAGAGGGATAACCTGATGGAAAGCAACTGGCGTCGCCCATGGACACTCGTGACATCCAAAGAGTCCCAAGGCGTTGCTGGCCTATATGAGGGAATTAGGAATGGGAAAATGCTGTGCAACAAATTTACTATAAAACTTAAACATAGACAATAATCCTATTAGGTCACATCGGATATAACACACAAAAGTGTCTACAAGTTTTACGTGACAAAATGTACGGTCCCTGTATTGATTTATTCAAAACGCAGTATCGTTTTGCGTATTTATTGATTTATCTTTTTATAATTAACAATTCAAACAATACACTGTCAAGCCTTTTTAAATTTTATTTTCGGCTAAATAACTAAAAACTCATATGCGCTGTATGTTAAATTATTATAATAATATAATACGCGGCTAACAGCTATGTATAATAATAATAGTTACTGTAATTTTTTTTGGAGGAAGTGATCTGAGACCCATCGTATTTCTAATCACTTAAGCAAAAAAAAAATGTAGGTTTATAATAAAAAAAACAATGATTGTATTTTATTACGTGTTATTTGAACTGAAGACATAAAATTGTACAGGAAAAATATTGAGCTTACAAATTTGTTAGAGAAAAAAACTTTGTTATAAATAGTTATACAGAATATTTTTAATTAAACTTAGAAAATACGATGTAAAAGAATGAAAATTCCCCCTGTTATAGTTGATATGGAGGAGGAGCGTGGAATGTCAATATTATTTTAAAATATGCTTTAATCTTGCGTATTTTTAGTAAATAAAACGGACACTACAATATTTTAACATGACACGATAATCACACATAAAATACTCTTTTGTTTATGATAATGTCTGTGATTTTTTTAAATAAAGTTTAATGACCTGATAACAAGACCTTTGCCAAAGTGAAATCTGTGATTGAATTGTGTATAGATTATATTTTAATATAGCTACCGGATCGATATATATATTTTTTATAACTTCGAGAATAAATTGAAATTCGTTTTTATTATTACTATATACAGTAATAAATTTAAAGTTCAACGTATGTTCCTCTTTTATGACTGACATTACTTTTGTCACAATTCATGTACTTACGTCATAAGAGCTGGCTTAAGGGACCAGTTTAGCTTGTTCTGAACCTAAGATCAAAAGGGCTTGAGAAACATACAAGATTTATGGTATAACATGTGTTGATAATAAGCTTTTGTCCAGTTCTACGCGTGAAATTCGAATACTACGTAAAAATACGTGGTATTCGAATTCGAATTCCAATAAGTCTATTTTTGAGAACATAACGTTTTTCCAAAACCAAAAGGTGTATTATTCTATATACTTTCAACTAAATTTGTGCCAAAAATTAAGGCGATTGGTTGCTTCTTTAGGGCGTGAAGGAAGAACAAACAAACAAATACTCTTTTCCATTTATAATATTAGTATGGACAGTATCGTATAGTATGGACTAGCAATTAGTAATCTTGACTTTCAAAATACATAAATAAATTATTTTTCTCTTACATTTTTTATTTTTAGAACCAATTTTACTAATTCTATTACCTAGCTCATAATTTAGGGTTTGTGCCTCTATGTGTGTACCTATTAATCCATACTGATATTATAACTGCGTAAGTGTGTCTATCTGTTGTTACCTCTTCACGCCCAAACCACTTTTGCTGAAATTTGGTATGAAGATACTTTGAGTTTCAGGGGAAGGACATAAGACACTTTTTATTTTAGAAAATGTACGATTCCTGCGCGATAAACAAATTTTGACGCAAACAAGTTGCGGGCGTCGTTTGGTAAGAAATAAAAATCTACATAATATTATACACACATCCTTAAAATAAACTAAGGAAAAACCCAGCGTTTGAAAATGTATCCATAAAATTATTTTTATAAAATCCTGTTAATATGTGACCACTAAATATACGCAATATGTTATTAATACCGAAACTAAATTACAAGTAAACAGTAAATGTCGTTTGATTTAATTAGGAATTACCACAACAATGCGTACAGCAATCAGTGTAATATTCACTCGTGACAAGTCGGTGACGAAGTCGAAGGCCTCTCATATTCTGTTAATAATAATAAGACTCTCGCTGGATCTCTAAAAATTCTAAATCCTTATAAAAACACTTATATTCGTATGCAAAAATCATCATCGGTACATGCTCATTAGTTTGCTGTTCCAAGCCCATCCAGCACATTTTTAATGACCCAGGGGGGTTTCAGCCGAGATCTTAACATGTTCGCTTCTTTGTAGAATCGCCAATCAAAATGTATAAAAATGACATAGGGCGTAACGAACGCCTATGTCATTTTCATACATTTTGTTTGTCGAACAAAGAAGCGAAATCGTTAATATCTTGGCTAACCCACCTGGATGCTTGGCATGTTCTCGTACCTGTGTCATCTTCCCCGGAAAACAGCCGAGACTATTTCTCTTTCAATATAAGATTAATCAAAGCCTTTATTAACAATTTTATTGACATGGTTGTTTGGAAGAAAATTACAATATTAGACACCGGTTTCTTGACTGTCATGCTCTTTGTATATATTTTCCACATCGATCTATCTTTTGTTGTTTTGTCCATCATAGACCTGCTACCACATTTGTTTTTTACTTCTTGTTATGTCCTGCTCATTTCCATTTCAGTTGTTTTTTGGTTTCTTTTCTTATCGCATTTAGCCTAAACCTCCTTTATGAGGGCGATAAAAGCAAAATTGACTATTGCATGATTCCGTTTTATACTTGATAATAAGTTAGGAATCGTTTCATTTTTTAAAAAACAGGTACTACACTATATTTGTGAGCTTCTGTAGTAGCAAAAACACGAAAGCTTAAAATTTTCTCGATAAAAAAAAAGTCACAAATATGCCTTTAATGTTCACGCATATTTCTTCGTTTCGCAAAACGGCGCATTCGACGGACTCAGTATTAATTATTATTAACACACGACACAAAATTCTGTCACCGAGTTTTTTTAATTTTGTATATTTATCGAGTTATTAAGAAAAAGCTGTTTTATTTTTTTTGTTGTTATGTTGAGTGAGAGAGTTATTATGTTGATTATTCTTCTTTTCGTATATCTGTTATTTTAATCTAACACTAATAAAGGTTCGGTTCGTTCTGTATACCGATCTATTTTCTTTTCCATTTTGGACTGACAACCGACTAAGTCCGAAAGTATTTCTATTGTACTATAATCACAGAAAACTATTTGATTGGTCTGTGGTGTAATCCAATTATTGTATTATGTATACTAATATCCTTCTCTTAATGTCATCAAAAGCCCGCGGCTTTGTTCGCGTTGAGAAGTATTTTTAAATTTTTATCCCCTATTTTATTCCCCTGGGAAAAAATCAGAATGTTTAACAACATTCGTAATAACATCTGCCTGCAAACCAAATTTTAGACCGATTTGGCTGTGCGTCGATAGATCATTGTTAGTCTGACTGACTCACATAATGACCTATCAAGTCAGAAATCTTTCATTTTTAAATATTGAGAATATCAGAAACTTATTTATTTAATAAAATTCACCTGAAATTAGACCTTGTACATCAGATAACATTTTCATATATAATCGTGACGCCGCTGAGAAGAGCCAGAGTAAGAGAATAAGAAACTCGTTTTCGTTCATTTCAACCAAAAGCAGCGTGGCCGAGCGATCTTTTTTATAAATTTCAAATTTTCTTATACATTTTTATAAATTTAAAACTTTCAGGGATATGTTTTCCCAATTTTTTGCTCTGTGCAACTCGAACACACGGTCGATTTCGTCGTCGTGTCGATTTTATTAACCTTTGGGTACGGAACCCTAAAAAGAAAAATTCAGGACAAATTAGTTTCAACTCTAAACTTAAATGAAACTGTACATAATGTAGATCAAAAATACAGCAACACTATACTAATGGTAATTATATGTCATGACCTTAAGATAACGCACATTAATGTTTTTAAACGCAATTATAATACCAAGAAAAAAGAAGCATGTAGAGTAATTTTGTCGATATAATTCTCTAGCTACGAGTTGCCGCATGAAAAAATCCGAACTGTTATTAATTATAAACGTGTATTCTTTTTCTTCCAAAAAAAAAAGTTATATTATGTTCTTCTGTTTTTTATCAATAACAGAGACATTTCGATTCCCAGGCGAGGACATAGGCTTATTAATTTTGTCCTAGCGAAAGATTTTCCTGTTCCACAAACCGATTGTTGCCGGCAACATGTACTGTCCATACTAGTGTATTTTAAATAAGTTGGTGCCCGCAACTTCGTTGCGCAAAGATTTGTATATCACACAGGAACTGTATTTTTTGCCGGAAAAAAAGTTTTCTATATGTTGCCCAGATCTTATAGCTATTAAATAAAAAAGATTTATACAAACCCGTCCAGTAGTTCCTGAGATTAGTGCGTACAAACAGATAAACAAACTGACAACTTTTTTTTGTCCATATGTGTTCTATTACTCTTCATTAGCACCCCCACATTGATTATTTTGTAAAAATAATTAATGAACGGACACTACAATTCTACTGTTTTATTATATGTATAGATATAGATAGGAAAGTGTGTTTATTTGTCTTTACGCCATAACGAAGCAACTAAACTTTATAACATGATGATGATGTATTTCGAAACCGGCCACGTATTGTTTATAAAATTATTATATATTACAGTAAATATAGTGAAAACAATCTATTACGTGTATAATAAACTTAATTTTTGGCATAGACTCAGTTGGAAGGATAAAGCATAGGCTACTTTTCGTGTTAGAAAAACATTATGTTACAAAGTATTCGTATTCAGATGCGAAGCAAAAGCTAGTCAAATCTAATCACTTACTTTTCAGGACTTTTCCTTCAGGCGTACACTTGCGTCCATTTAGTAAACAGTCGATGTAATTTATAACTAATCTTTTGCTATTGAACAGGGCATCAACATCTAAATAGTCATATCTCGAATCGTATTTGGGCATATTTTGCATGCTCTCAATGTCTTGACCCGCCACTGCAAAAGCACACGCACACAGGCACAGCACTATGAGCTTCATATTTGTATTTTGAAGTCGCGATTCCATTTAAAATGTTAAATTTGAAAATTCGAATTTCGAACGCGCATCGTATAGCGCGCAGTCGGCCAATACGCGTGCGCGGCGACCGAGACGCTGTCGTGGTTTGCGCTCGCGCAGCGTTATTGTTCGAAAGAAAGGTTGAATGCCTCGTTAAGTTGACTGCATTCGCGATTTATAATGTTAATTGCACATTTAACATTCCCGTTTTCAATTAAATCGGATTGTATTATTTTTTCCATAGTTAACATTAACAGATGGTTCATAAAATTATTATTAAGATAATATGTCTTGAAAGTACAAGGTGAAAGAAAATAAAGTGATAATACTTGAAAGCGAAAAACAATTCTGTAATTTGTATGGGCAAGCGCCCCAGGGAGGTAAGTCTGCCCAAACAAAAACAAAACAATTTTTGTGTGAGCTCTATGTAAGAACAGATATATACCACCAAGTAGGTGGTGTATATCTACACCCTGTATAATAATACAATTGTAATACAACTATGTTATACTTTAGTAAGGGAGCATCGAACAGCAGCAAAAACATCCATGATTCATTCGGTTACGTAACATTTTTTATACGCAACAATTTTCTCCGTCGTTAATCGACGATTATTGTACGTTAGACACAATTATTATCTTATGGCATCCCTCGCAGATTTCAGATACGTAACAACACGTGTCCACAACAACAATGTATTTCTGGATGTTTCTACAAATATTCAATTTATGCTCATAATAGCTATTATTAAATATAGCTGTAGAGTGCGTAGGAAGCTAAATTGTCGGTTTTTTAATATTGGCCGTGTTTGGTATTATTTTTGAATGGCGTAAAATCTCTAATACGCATGCGCTGTCATGACAACGTCTTAAAAAAATTGTAGTCTGCGCAGAAGTTGCACAGAATAAATTTTACAATGTACTAGTCAAAAACACTACCGAACACGGTCATTGTTTTACAAGATTTTCATACTAAATCCTCACAATAGAGTGGATTTCAACTAATTTTTTTTATCTAATTTTGGTTGCAATTTTTGTTTATGATTTTTTTGTGCGTGAATTTTGTTTGAGGTATTTGAAAATACATTTTTTAAATGAAATTATAACAACAAGAATGTTCTTTAATTTTATCATCATCGATTTTTAACATTTGGTGTCATGGAACAAGTAAATAAGTATGGAAATTTTAATCTTCTAATTTCGGTGGAGGATACAGTTTTGGTGTATCTGAAAATTCCACAAAAATTACAATTTTGCGAGAAAAAGAAATCATAAAAAAATACGAGCACTAAAATTATAACAAATTTGCGTTTAATATACATGAACACAATAGCGTTCTTAAAAATAACCATAAAATATTGTTGCCACAAGTATTATAATTTAAGTTCACCAAAATTGCATACAATCGGGGGTGTTGGAATAAAAACGGTCTATTTACATTTTTGGCGGGAAACTGGTACGACTTACAGACTACGGTAATTTTGTCAAAGTGGGACAGCTAATAAATAATACCGAAGCTAAGGCGGCATGCCTTGCAACCTAGTCTATACAACAATAGTACAAAAAATACTAATTACCACTGTGTTGTATAGCAACATGTCTATAAGTAGGAAGTACAACCATTGTGTCAAGTCAGCCATATGGAACCATGATGATTGCATGGGCACACGTGTTGCTACATCGATAGTGGCGTAGCTAAAGGGGCGGTTTTTCCGAAGGCAGCTCTCATTTGAAGCCCTGGCGTCACTGCGACTCTTATAGATATTGTGACTCCTTCTCGTTAGAGCACCGTCCCCAACTCAGTTCTGGTCGTAAATTAAACGATGTGGGTGAGGTTGACCTATTTCCTAGGGAGTATTCGTAACGTCCAAAGTACCAGTTCCTGCCCTACAATAGAGCAGGGCAGTCATGAAAAAGGTGTCTCGTCCTTCCTCTCGCAGAATTTGAAGTCGTTATGGTGCTGATATCCATTCTATTAAAGTGTTGTTTAATTTCAAGAAGGAAAATATCACTAGGACCCTATCGCTCCGCCCTTCGTGGCTTCGCTCCCGGCAATACGCGAGCGGAAAACTTTGTAACCTTTTTGTACGAAAGACGCGTTGACGTAAAAGCATGAAATGTCTCCTAGTTATAGTTGATATGGAGGAGGAGCGCAGAATACCAATATATTTTTTTAAATCTGACACATTGTAATAAATAAAATGCTACGCATACTACAACATGCACTCTACAATATTTTGATATGACACGATAATCATAGAATATTTTTATGATACATTCTACATGAAAATATTGTATCGTTTATGGTTGACAACTTTTTATATTTAATTAAAATATAATGACCTGGTAACGATTATGCCTATTGAAGTCTGAATATCATAACCTTTATGCCAAATTGAAGTCTGTGATTGAATTAAGAATAGATTAAAGGTTTTTTTATGTCTCCTGTACACGATGGATTTATGGTCGAATTTCGACCACAGAAACTACGGTGCCTACCACCGGTTCGGGAACTAGCCCGGCGAAAAGAATCGTCGTAAGAAACTCGCAAAAGTAAAGTATTAACTACACTTTTTATACTATTACCCGACCATCTCAAAAAGGATCGCTCTAGTTACGCCATCACATAAAGTACGTATGCAGATGTACGGAAAGGTATCAGCTCTGTATATAATTAGCGCTTGTTAACAACACTACATATAGCCAATTAATTCACCATTCCGCTGGTCACTATCATCATAATAATCAGTTATAACATGTCCCTAGGCCTTAGGTCTTCCTGAGATCATATAAACGGGTTTTAGTGGCTGGATACCGCTGTCGATCCTTACTTCTAGACTAGAGTTACCAAACTAGATTTTAAGGAACGTCTGTGAGGCTAAAAATTCTAATGGTGACAAATCATAATATGCTAAGCACTGTAAACCTGCCATGTCTCAGCTCTCTACAGAATCTACAACAACAACAACAATAATTTATTGTTCACAATAATTACAGTAAAATACAGATAACATAAGTTTAAATTACAAAACAGTTTATTAATTAGGTGAGCAAAGGCGGTCTTATCGCTAAAAGCGAACGAATCTACTAATCGAATCTACGTACTTTTAAAAATGCAAAAAAAAAAAACTTATTGCTCTAAATTTCATTTTCATTCGTTCTGATATTTCGTTACTCAAATCATAGTATAGCAACTAAAGTTTAGTAGCAAGGTAGTAGTAGGAAGGAGGAAGTGGTTACTCAAATCGACCATTAGCTCTACTTCTACACAGGAGCTTCGCACAAATATTACTAAATAGTAGCAAGACTATTTGACACAAAACCACTTAAATTAAAATCAAGTGTAGTAAAAAATAAAACTTAATTGAATCAGCTTAAAGCTCACATTCGCACAAAAGTTACATCTCGCGGTCCCGGGGCGACTGGGAGCGGAACAAGGCATTATGCGCGGTTTCGCCGGTGCCACTTTTTAGACGGCAACTGCGAATCTTCATCATATTTGTTCGAAGCACAGGAGATATAGTGGTGATAAAATGCGGTGGTCTAGAGTCCGTTAAAAAGGTCAAGAAAAAGATCACTTTTTTAGCTTTCGAATTTCTTTTTTTTATTTATCAATGTATTCTACGTGGCTAAAACTGAAATAAACGCTCCGTCGAGGTGTGTGAAAATTTGTCAATTGTTGAATGTGGACTAATTTGGTATAATCCACTGCTGCGCCGACATAAGTTCAATTAAGATTCTCTTTATCTTGAAAATATGTGCGTTTCCCGAGCGATAACTGAATTCTAATACAACGAAGTTGCGAGCGACTTCGTTGTTGCGCAGCAGTGGATTATACCAAATTAGTCCACATTCAACAATTGACAAATTTTTAATATATAGAAATATAATATATATAAAAGAAAATAGCAACGTTTTTGCTACATCGATGCTTTACTTCCTCAACCTCGCACCTTAAAAATGGCTACATTTCAGAAGACAAAAAAAAATGATTATATATTTTTTTTTCTTAATAATTATATAAAATCAGATATGAGGTAATTTGATTAGTAAATTGTTATCTATAAAAAAACCTCATATCTAATTTTGTACAATTACTAAGAAAAAAAAAATCACCAGTTTTATTTGACCAATGCAATGTAGCCATTTTTAAGATACGAGGTTGAGGCAGTAAGGCATCGATAGGGACTATTGAGTCACGAGTAATTTAAAAGTGGTCAAACTGACGTACTCAAAATCCGTTAATGCGATGAGACCCGGCACGTCAACAGAGAGGTATATCGTATTTTGCGCTGCGCTGAGCCCCGCCCCGCCCCGGCACGGCCCGCTCCGGCCCGGCACGCTCCGTCAAAGTGCGAGCGTATGAAACAAAAAATTTTCAAGACCCAGATACTAACATTATATAACCAGGAAACGCTATTCAACAAAAAGGTTTTGTAGAAGAATCTACGGTCACTAAGATTTATGATTCATAGGTGTAATTGCATAATGTTTAAATTATTCCAATTATGGTTTTTCAGTCGCTCGCGGCAAGAAATTAACGCATTATGTCTAACTAGCTTTTGTCCACAGCTTTGTACGCGTAGAGTTAAAATATTGATAAAGATACAAAACACAATGTTTTTCCAAGACGAAAAGTAGCCTGTGTTATTCTCCATAATTTCAACTAACTCTGCCGAAAATCAAGTCTATTGGTTGCATCGTTAGAGCGCGAAGGAAGGACAAACAAGTAAACAAACACACTTTCCCATTTACAATATTATGGATGGCAGCAAAGACAGACGATCTATTACTATAATAATTTTCGAAATTGCTTCCTGAATTATACACTAAAATCTATAATACACCATCCTGCAAATAAAAATGTGAAAGTTGGTTTGGATGTTTGTCTACACTTAAACTATTGTTAATTTCTCATTAACACGCAGCCAAAGCCATAAGTTAAACTTTAAGCCTAGCTCGTACTAAATGTCAACAATTATTATTATGATAATAGCTATTATTATATTTTGCCGTGTGAGAGCTATGCTTTGACACGAATGAGCTGGCCCGACTGGAGGGATATCACGGCCTCTTTAACTTTCAACTTACTTAATCTCCCTATATCTATTCCCAATCTCTATTCCCTCATAAAGGCCGGCAAAGCACTTGCGACACCTCGGATGTCACGAGTGGCCATGGGCGACGGCAGGTGCTTTCCATAAGGTAACCCGTCTGCTCGCTTGCCCCCTAAATATCATAAAAAAACATATAGTTTGACCACAACCGCGCCCTATCAACGTGGGACGGGTGAGAACTTAGAATACTACCGCCGTCAGCGTTGACGGCCAACCGACTAGCACGGCCGGTAACCATGGTAATCCTTCACCGTACCGCGCTTATACCTAAGGTCTTGTGGTCAAGCTATGTCTCACGCCCACTTTAGTAGCCGATCCTCAGACCTACTGAATATGCGTTTAAAGTTTGATAAAAAACGGTAAAGAAGTAACTTACTAACACTGTAATACGAGAATTTTATGTATAATATTTTTACCTGCACCTTGTATCATATTAATAGTTTTAGGTATCTTATTCAAGTTGTCTTAAGGTCTTATCTGGCGCCGGCGTCGTTGAAAACAAAAAGGGAAGTCTGCAAAAATCGACTGATACCAAATAGAAGATTAATTAATTAATAATCCTGGTAAATATATATTTTTTCATTAATTTAATAAAGTATCAATCAAGCTTAAGGGCGTTCTACATGGCGGGAACGAACATTTCACAAAGATGATAATGCAATGCATTTTCAATGTTACGCCATCAACTGAAGGTGCATTTTAGATATTAATGTTGTAAATGATCGTGTTTGACAAACCTTGATGTCAAATACGACCATGATGCACTCCAAATTGTACCATTGCAGTTCATGACGTAAGATTGAATTGAGGGTGCATCTTAGATATTAATGTTGTAAATGGTGTCCATCAAGTATAGCTATTTTCAATCGTCCGCCACGAACTGAGGGTGCAATTTGAATTGCATCAAAGTGCACCTTTGGATCATGTTTATTCCCGCCGTGTAGAACCCCTATTACGCTTAATAATTGTCCAACCAGTTTGTGAGGCTATGCTCGATTTTTTCAATTTTTTAAAGTATGAAAGTAAGTTCAGTGCTGACCTAGACACCAAACACGGATTCTCATTGCCGTGGAATAGCCATGCTTCGGCACGAATGGGCCCGCTTGATCGGAGTGATTCCACAGTCTCACAGAAAACTGGCGTGAAACGGCGTTGTTTCTATTTCCTCTGTTCTCTCATAAAGGCCGGCAGCGCACGTGCGACTCTTCGGATGTCACAAGCGTCCATGGGCGACGGCAGTTGCTTTCCACCAGGTAACTTATCTGCTCGCTTGCCCCCTAAATATCATTAACAAATTGCTACATCATAAATTATTTATATCGAAAATTGGTTTAAAAAGATTATTAATATTTAAATTACCATATTCATTTCAAATATCGCACACGTTTTTGCCCGTGTTACTTTTCCGATCCACTAGGAAGCAAAAATCGAGGTGAAACGTGAAGAATGGACAAATAGACAAACACACTTTCGGGGCTGTATCGATAACGAGTTGGTTAAGGGCTCTGGATTCTATGCGTGCTTTCTTCCCATTACTTATGTCGCCAGGTACAAAAACAAGTGAAGTGGCAAATTAAACAACCTAGACTAAGATAAATATTTCGTAATTAGTGCCCTGGGAAAATATGTCTTTGTTGCCGTTATGTTTTGCAAAAAACTTTTTATCCGACATCGTGGCAAAAAGTCATTATTATATTCCTATTGTTCTATATAATATATCTCGGTTACGGCTTGTCGTCAATGGCTAACCGACTGTACTAAAGGAGGGTGGCGATAAAAAAATTATATAATAATATATGAAGTTGAAGAATTTATTTGTCTGTTTGAACGCGCGAATATCAGGAACTAGTGGTCGTAATTGAAAAAATATTTTTGTGTTGGTTAGTATATAACTATAGACAAACTTATTCGGCGCATGCTCACAAAAACGCGTTTTAGTTTTTCAAGATTCATTCACAATTTCAACCCGATCACTTCAGTGTTTTAGGCTGCACGGTTATAGATCACTATTTCCCTTTTATATTTAAAATTTTTTAATAATTAAAAAGTAGATAAAACTAAACTAGGTGTTGTCCGTGTATTTAAATAATAATATAAATTATCCAATTTCTATTACAAATTTTTTTGATTACTTTGTCGTAGCACGATGTTTATATAATATTTATATAATAAGACAAAATATTTTTTAATTCTGGGCAGTAGTTCCTGACATTAGCGTGTTAAAACAAACAAACATTGACGACCTCTGTGGCTCAGTTGGTAAGCGCGTAGCTTAAGCCCCGGCCCCGCTTGTTCGAATCCCGCCGACGGAACAAAAGTTTTTCAACTTTCTTGGGCCTTGCATGTGTATAAAGTATGTGTATCATATAATAAAAACTCTAAAATATATGTATAGTATGAAAGTATAATAATAATAATAATTTATTGATATTCCATTCAAGATTATAAAATTCACTAAGACTAAGGCAGTTTAAATTTTAC
>JAOTAV010076690.1:0-12897 GCA_026546445.1 Cyclargus thomasi | reverse complement strand
TATACTATACACATATTTAAGATTTTTATTATATGATACACATATTTAATACACATCCATGACCCAGGAACATTGAATTTTTTTTTATATAACAATAATACAAATTTTAATCTGTCCGTCTGTCTCCAGGCTGTATCTCAAGAACGGCAATAGCTAGAGAGTTGAATTTTTTACAGAATATGTATTTCTTTTGCCGCTATAACAACAATAAAAACAAAATAATTCAAATGTTTAAAGTTGGATTTTTTGCTCTGTACTGGTACGGAACACTCCGTGCGCGAGTCCAACTCGCACTTGGCCGGATTTTTACGTTCTTCGACACTTTTACTCTCATTTAAAAGTGCGAACCAAAGTTCTAACCACTAGGCCACGGACGCTTTTCGTCCATGCCTGTACGTACGCTATGTCATGATCAAAGAAACAATTTCACGCCGCTAATCTCGGGCTACAAGCGCGGCGCACCTCGCCTACACATTCAACAAATCGTCCCTATCGCTCAACGGAAAGTAATAATATTTCATGTTCCCGACACCTCTGTGACAAGTTTATTTGTACATGAAATAAACAATACACGCGTCTAGTTTTGGGTCCTTTGTGTTACTAAATTTGATATGGACCTTTGAGGCCTTGAACGACATTCTTATGGAAGTCCAAAATGGAAAAGATTACAAACCTATAGACTTACGTTTGAAACAACTATATGTATGTATATTATATTTGTTGTCTTTGAAAATAAGGTTTTGATTTATTCTAAAAACTTTTTATCGAGCTTGATTTTAGTAAAATCAATTTTTTTATAATAATATTTAGGGGCTAAACGAGCAGACGGGTTACCTGATACTCGTGACATCCGAAGAGTCGCAAGTGCGTTGCCAGCCTCTTTATGAGGGAATGGGATTAGGGATAAGAGGATTAGGGAAGTTGGGCCACCGGTAAACTCACTCACTGAACACAGAACAACGCCGTTTCACGCTAGATTTCTGTGAGGCCGTGTTAATCCGGTCGAGCCGGTCCATTCGTGCCGGAGCATGGCTTGGACTTTGATCAGAAATCGGAAAATGTCTTATTGGTACAAGCCTCCGCCAGGGTTCAAACCTGCACCCTCTCGAGTGCGAACCAAAGGTCTTACCCATTAGGCCATGGGCGCTCTAAATATATAATAATACAGAACATTTAAAATAATTAACATTTTGGAAGATGTACCCTTTGAGCTTTCTTGATACAAGAGCAAAGTTGCGGGTGATGCCAAATTCTTGTTAGAATTGATAAAAAAATTAATTATATTTTAGAGGTTATTATAGATAGAGGTTATTATAATTATATTTAAGAGGTTATCATGAAAATATGCGGTGCGTACCTCACGTGTGCGTTGTGGCGCGTACGGTGCTAAAAATACTGTGATCAACTTAAGCTCCTATTGTTGTATTTAAAACACTTATTTTGGATTGCAGGTAAAACTATAAAGGGTTTAACAAAAGTGATTATATGGTATGGGTAGGGTTGCCAGGCCAAAACTAATAGCCGGACAGACCAGAGAGTTTTGCCGGACATTTGGCTAAAAAGCCCTTTATTATTGAGGATTTTGTCTTAGTTTTAATAAGCACTACAAAAAATATGTAATATCATGACTTTTTGATTTTTTTTTCATAAATATTGTTAATTTCTTGCGAAATAATGAATAAAATCGAATGCCAAATCAGTCTTTGATGGGTAAATATCCAGAGACATAAAAAGCACCAAAACTTTAAGTCGGTTTAAAATCTTGGTCAAAAAGCACTTATAATCGATAATCGCTCAGCTTAAATTTTACTAATGCTGTCGTCGAGTACAAAAATATATTTTCTTTTTCATTATAAATAGTTTATCTACAATCACACAAAAATTAGCTAATGTTCCTTAATTTTTTTTTAATTTATATATTCCAATATTATTTATGATTTTACATTGTGTATGTGTGTATGTATCTGTGTATTTATAATAACATGTATACATATGTATTATATTATTATTTTATCATAGCACATTTACTTCATCTCTTAAATTATTATGTTTGTTAATAATCAGGCCGCCTTTGTGTTATACTTGTGTTTTTTATAATGTTGATTGTATAATTGTTAATATGTGTGCACAATAAAGAGTATTTATTATTATTATTACTTTATACATATGGTATATACTTTATTATTGAAAAAGCGAAAAACCTAACAAAAGCCGTACAAGACCAGTTAACAAGACCGTTTATTTTTACCGAACATGCAATCAAAAACCCTAACTATGCCGAGATATTATAAAGTGGTCTTATATTGTAGAGTTAGCTGTAACAGTATCAGCGCTGAAAGCTACATTTTTTTGCGCTTTATCTGGGCAAACGCTTCAGCGACAAGAGCTGGCTTATACAAATCACAAATAATATCTGTCACCCTGTCTGTTTGTACCTAATCTTTGAAATGGCTTCACCGATTTTGACGGGACTTTTTGGCCTTAAATGAAATAACTAAGGCTACTCGTACGCGCTCGAAGTCGCGGGGAACAGCTCGTCAAAATATAACACGACCGAACATAATCGCATTTCATTAACGAAAATGAACTGCCGCCGTTTTTCCAGAGTCGAGATGATCCTTCACTTTGCGACTTAGTAACTTTTAGATTTATAATTCTTTAAGGAGGTAGCCATTAAAAGTTTTTTAGATTGCAGCTTCTTTAACACTTTCAATTCAAAGTGCAATAAATCACGGCGACCGCCGCGTTATGACTTCCTCGTAAAATTTACATTTAAAAGTTAATTTTCTCGTTTCTTAGCTTACGGCGATTGTTAATCTCAACTCCGTAACGCCGTTTGTCCACAGCACGCCGTCACCGTCAACGACGAGTACTTTGCCCCGATAAAATACGTCTGTATGACATAGGTTATAAGGTTTCATTTCCTAACGACATAGATCTATTATGCATTCGCCCAATACAATTGTCGGTGTCGGTCATTAGCCACCTGTCAAAAAAATTTACATTTCTATACAAAACGCGATTGTCAACAAAATGTGGCATTGTCACTTTGTTATTGACAATCCAGGGTGGTATAGAAATTGACAATCTTTTCAACAGAAGGCTAATTACCGCCACCGAAATATAGTGCGAAAGCATAATAGCGTCGCCGATTTGTAATGGCGGAGAGCAAAATGAAACCTGTCGCCCTTGTCATGCATTGACACCATACACTGACGGTGACGGCGTGCGATGGACAAACGTCGTAAAGGGCCACGCACACTCGGCCGACGATAACGCCTGTGGTTCCCGAAGCTCGCTATCCGATAAATTCACAAACCCGTTAAGCTATGTGTTACGTCATCTTGTATATGTATCACCATTCACCACCCATTTGACACGTCGTCCGAAACCTGGTGGCGTGGAGCCTAGTGAGCGAGGACCCTTAGCCGCATAAAGTTATGAGTGCCGTTTGAACTTGGTTGCCGCGCGTAAATCACCTCTCCCCCGTACCACCCCGCTACACCCCCTCCCTCGCCTGCCGCTTCCAGGTGACGTATAACTCCATGTCGTGATCACCCACCGCCGTCTCTTTGTCATGTGAATTGAAACTCCTTTTGAAGATTGGCAAAGGACTTACATTAGGATTAATCTGAGAGTTGATAGCAAATTTTGAGTAGGTATCTGAGGCAGGATGAAACGATGTCTTATAAATCTTCTATTACACCCCAATACGGCACTACACCCTGGCTGATGAGAAGCGGGGCTTACCCTACATTTAAAGTAGAGCAATTTTTTTTATTCTAAAAATATATTTAAGGCAATATGAATTTTTATATGTTGCAGTTGAATATTTATAGAATAGAAAAAAGATAAGCCAGATAATTTAGTGAGGGTTTTAACATTGCGATGCACGTGCAAAAATAGTTTGCGAAAACGACTTGCAAACTATAAAAAAATGTATTCCTGGCAACTTGAAATTTTGACACGTGATTTTTCGTCCCTAAATAATCAGATTCCAAAATGTATTTTTAGATTTTTTAAAAATAATTTTTAGTTTTTTTTAGTCCCGCTTGGGGTGTAACAGAAGATCTCACATTAAAAGGTTTTAGCTTGCCTCAAAAACCTGCTCAAAAATTGCTACCAGCTCTCGGTTTGGGTTTGGCCCTTTTCACATGCATACGGTCGCCGTGTAAAATAAAGTAGTTATGTATGAGCGACTAAGAGATTTTTTACATGGCATGGCGACCGTCCGGTGATCACGTCGTGTTGCCCGTGCTTACATACTACGTAGTATGTAGACGGTCATCGTCACACTGATGAATGGACTTGTATAAAAGCTTTCACGTGACCAAGGAAGCAACACGGTTCGACGACTCGATATTGCCATATCGCTTGAGGTGCTACTGACGAAGTACTTGAAAAAGTATCAACGCTTCTTTCAGTTTCCCACGGGGCGAATTTTCCAACATAAATAAGACGTTCCCAGCGAGCAACTTCGCGAATAAAACCCCTTTTTGTGCGACAGAATATAAATCATCTATTATTGATTCAGTCAAAGAGAAAACTTTCGTGAAAAATAGCACGAGACCGAGCATAAATATGCAGCGTCTGGGTCGTTAGCCGAGAAATCCACAAAAAGTCGGTCGACTAGTACAAACGAATCGCAAATCTGCGGCGTTCGCTCGCCGCCCGCGCGCCGCATACCGATGCCGCATAATCATAACGCTTACGGACACGAATATTTTAGTATTTTCTGGTATCCACTTGCTAGCTTATAAGTGCGGTTTGCGGCGCGTGAAATGTGAAATTCGATTTCAAAAGCTAATAGAAGACATAACTGAGAATAAGCCGGTGGCTAACATTTTTAGAACTTACGGTTTTTTGTGCAAATATGGCCTTTCTGCACTACACGGATTTCTTACCGTCCAGCGTTCCATTTTTACATTTGCCATATAAAAATGTCAAATATCGAAACGCTGGACGGTAAAACTCCGTGCAGTGCTGAAAGGCCATAAAGCGTCCATAGATCACCACCACCACCAGTGCCAATCGTCCTTAGGATCAAAAAATAATTTGTAAACTAAACAATATGAATCTGATAGTATAAAGCCAGGATACACTATCAAAGTCGCTCAAATCTCAAAACAAACAGTAATTCTAAACATGAATATAAAAATATGTTACGAAGAAAATTCGCACAGGCCACATCATATTTGTGTAGTCGGAAACAGAGTTCTCGCACGAGCTTTGTAGTAGGCGATTGTTTTGTATAAAAAATCTATTTATAGTCTTCCTTCAGGTCGGCCACTCGTTTGTAATCGATCGTTTTGACCCGTTGTAGCTTGTTTTTTGAGAAAACATTGTTATTCGTCTTTGCTCTATATTGTAACATTTATGTCTGTTTACGCTTTATCCTGTTTTGTTGTTGAAGGAAAACGTCTCGCGAAAAATAAAATATTACTTAATATTTTAACTTAATAAAACTCTACTTAATAAAATATAACTCTTATTAATAGGGTTTTTACCCTTTGAGTACAGAATCCTAAGCGTTTGAATCTAAGTGAGATTTTTAATTAATTTGCAATCTGCCACTTAGTGCCTTTAAAGGGGAAATCAAGCCAATAAATTGACATTTTCCTCATAGAAAATCTGATTAAGTTTAAAATTATCCCATAAACGAATTGAGTGCTTTCATCGTAGCGACGTCGCTCGATCGTAAAGCAATGTAAGCGCTTTATTAATACCGTGGGCATTTAATTCGAGCGTAAGGGTACAGGCACATAGAGACGAAGCAATAATATATGTATATATATATATATAACGCCCACCATGTTGTTTCTTCTTATACCTTAATATATCTAGTGCCACTTACACAGTAAATACGAATCTAACGACACCTCTCAAGCTACCCATCTAGCCGTTTAGGCTGAAAAGAATACTCCCGTGTACGCTTCTTCTCGATCTGTCCAAAGCATTCGATCTGGTTTCATATGATCAGCTTTGGAAGAAGCTCGAGGGGGCTGGCGTTCAACGGGAAGTAATAAATTTATTGAAATACTTGTATTTGAACCAATAAAATAACATAAAATGGGGTGAGGAGCTTTGTGATGCTTATAGGTTAGAATGACTTTTGTTGGCTTAAGACAAGGTGGGTTAACCTCGCCTAAGCTTTTCAACCTGTATATAAATGACCTTGTCGAGGGGCTCAGCAGCCTGTCAGATGCTGGATAGATGGCGTGTCAGTCAACAGTTTAAGTTATGCTGATGACATGGTCTTGCTGTCATGGTCCAACGGCGGGGTCCATTAGGCAGCTAGCTCCTTAGCCGTTGTGAAGGATACGCAAAAAAGCATGGTCTAGTGTACAACGGGAAAAAGAGTGAAATCATGATATTTAAGGCCCTACGTAAACAAATTGAATATGAGCCGAGGATAGCTTTAAGTGGAATTAGCTTAAAGCGAGTTACGCAGTTCAAGTACCTTGGACACTATGTTACGGAGGACCTTAAAGATCAAGTTGATATAAAGAGGGAACGTAGAGCCCTAGCTGTAAGATATAATATGTTGGCACACAGGTTCGCAAAATGTAGTAAGGAGGCAAAAATTACGCTTTTTTAAGCGTATTGTCAAACTGTTTACACTGCGAGCTTGTGGACCAACTATACACAAAAAAGCATCGACAAAATTAGACTTCAGTACAACAATGGTTTTAGGATGCTGTTGGTTCTGCTCAGCATCAGGTATGTTTGCCAATGAGCATACTGATAACTTCTATGCAATCATTAGGAAAAACACATGGTCATTGCTAAGGAGACTCCGGTCGATTACCAACAGTATCCGGAAAATGCTGGCTGAAAAACTGGATTCGCCGATGCTAGAACACTTTTTAAGGGTTCTTGTTAGCTAATGCCTAACAAGACAAGAAATAATATTAAAATTAAAATCCAATGTTTACAAAATTAAAAAAAAAGAACAATGTAATTACTAACTTAGATTGAACAATAATGGTTACTAATAAATTTGGACCCTAGTAGTCCTCAATAAATTATTATTATTATTATGTATCCCGAAAAACATAACCTCCTTCTAGCGCAGTCGGGTAAAATTTTGATTGAAAGTTGTGTATTTTTAAATATAGTTCCGATTAAATCCTGCCATGGGTTGCGGGTTAGCCCACGGGTACAAGCTCGTTCGCCACATAATCTCAGATTCGCTTCGCGTCGGTAAAGCTAGTGTGTGCCGACCTTTAATGAAGCTGTGTGTGCACACGACATGCTGCACTAAGCTATTTAGCTGCCGGCTTCGCGGAGACTATCGCGGTTGGTTTTACAGTTTCTATTATGTTTTTATCGTGCTAATATTCTGCTTCGTTATTAAAAATGGTAGTGGTGGAATAATTTGCTGGTAATCCGTATTAATTGAAAATGGTAAAGTGTTTAGCCCAAAGAAGCAATCGACTTTTTGGCATAGGCTTAGTTAGAGTAGAAATTATGGAGAGTAACATTGGTTAATTTCAGCCCCGGATCTTCACATTTTTGTAGGCGCACAAAAACTGAAATATGCCACCGCTACTTTTATATATTTTTAATTTTATCATCTATATGATTTCGAATGTCGGAAATAATGCATCAGTTGCTGTTCTTTTCGTGTAATTTACTTACTAAATATTATTTATTTAATGAGGAATTTGGCGCCACCTGAACTTGTCGCCCGGGGCACGGGCCCCGGCTTGCCTCACCCCTAGATCCAGGGCTGGTTATTTTTGGTCTTGGAAAAACATCGCGCTGCCAAACGACGATCGACGTTGCGGGCAAAAGCTTGTAGGGTTTTAGTAAAGGGTTAGGGTTATATCTATCAAGTTTTCTTTACGTTGAAATATTACAACAGCTTGAAAAAAGGCAAAAGTGACACAACTTTTGTTTCGTCTTTAGTCTATATCCGAAATTTTGGTTAAAATTTTAATTTGGAGCCACTCTAGACCTCTGGCAAAGATCACCGGATTCTGAGTAGAAAGAGTAAATGAAATTTTTATGTGAGTAAAGCCATGAGCAGCTTAACTTACAGCGCCGACTGCAAAGTTGCGGGCGACAAAGACTTAAAAAAATAAGGAGCAGTAAAAATCACATGTTCTATTATTGATTATTATGAATGTTAAAGTTTGATTAGATCTTTCTTCGTCAATCGCACCAAAGCTACTGACTGGATTTTTCAAGATAACACCTGTTAGCTAACATAGATGATCTTTTTTTCTATTTATTTAAGGGGTTTTGTCGATGACCGACTATGTCACCCGCATGAAACATCAAATTACAAAAAAAAAACAAGATAAACAGTTGAACTCCTACAATAAACAGCATACAATCTACAAATAAAATCTAAATATTTGAATTCGTGCCTCTTCTGAATAAGGTGAGGACAGAAGACTATTACATGCCCCTATATTTCTTAAACTATCCTAACCTAGACTACTAAGTCGAGATTCACCTCGAGTACACTCCATCAATACATGTTGTACATGTTCCTGGGAGTTCCACATAATGCATAATTCGGCGACTCAGCCTTACCCATCATAAATTTAAAAACTTTTGATGGAATGTGACCGGAGCGCAATCTAAACATTGCTACTATATATTTCCTAGGCATAGATATTCTATCAAACCATGGGTATCAGGGAGGCTCGCACTGTATAGTTTTATAACGTATTCCCTTAACTTAGATGGATAGGATAGTAAGCTTTTGTTTCTGATAAATGTTTCGTGCAGACAAAGCCGTTACATCTGACAACACAAATCAGTAAACATTGTATCTGCAAGATAGACACATTTTAATTAGAACCATGATTAAAATGGCGTCCAAATGAATGTCTCGCTCACTTCAGGAGGCAACAAGCAAGCGCGCGCGATTTATAGACCCATCCGTCACACCTCCGACTCTCCGTGTAGCGCTGATGAATTGACTCCGCCGTGTATTACAACGAGCAATGTTCAGTCCTTCAACTGCAATGTTGTGACAGTTTCTGGTGAAAATCTCAATGCAGGCTCTGCATAACCAGCGATGATCTTTGATTCTTAATCGGCACCAACGTTGGGCAAGCATATTTCGTAGTACTTTGTCAATGCCGTTTGTCCACCCCTCGCCGTCACCGTCAACGAAACTTTTTAGGCCCGATAAAATGCCACTATATGACATTATTGACAGGTTTAATTTAGTTCTACGTCCCTGCAGATCAGGGATAAAGTTTCATTTTATCGGTCTAAAATAAACTCGTTGGCGGTGACGGCGTGCGGTGGTCAAACAGCCTTAATAAAAGGCGAGCGTAAATGATGATCGGCGAGCAGAGGCGAGTATGCCATCTACAGAATCGTGTTCGAGTGTCATCGTCTGTAAAGCCATTACAAATATTGCCACTATAAAATGAGCTACCTTTTTCACGCGACTCTCTCCGAGTTTTACTTGGATCTTAAGAAAAAACCTGCTAAGTGCGAGTTGGACGCGCGCGAGAAGGGTTCCGTACCAGTACAGAAAAAAATATTAGGAAAACGCATTCCTGAATTTATAAAAAAAATTAAAATTGATGACAAAGCAAAAATGTGGGCATGGTGGGAATTAACGTCGGCACCCTAGCCACTCCGCCACGCCGCTGATGATAAGTGCGTCGAATTTATCGATATAATTATGAAAAGAACGAAAATGTATAAAACATATTTGTTGTGTTAGAGCCCCCTTTAAACATTAAATTTATTTTATTTTTAGTATATTTTGTAGTTATAGCGGCAACTGAAATACATATTCTGTAAAAATATGTAAACTCCCTAGCTACTAGCGTTTTTGAGATACAGCCTGGAGACACACGGACGGAGACAGACAGAAACACGGACAGGCAGACAGACAGACGGCCAGACAACCGGACAAATCGAAATTTTAGTAATAGGGTCCCGTTTTTACCCTTTGGTTACGGAACCCTAAAAATGAAAAAGCAAAATTCATATTAATTATTTTAAAACGCGTACAATAAAGCTATTTTGAAAGATTTGATGGTTCTTAAAACACTTCGTGAGTTGGCATTTCGAAAGTAACAGGTCACTAATTTCACTTCCAGCTGCCAAGTAAAAAACGCTCATCGGAGCTGAAAGGTCAAGCGCGCCGTGTAATTCGCTCCAAATATATTTTTAAAACGGGCTTTTCAGTTCCAAGTAAAATATTTTAAAAGCCGATTGCGTAGCTTTAATCCGTTTGTTTCATTTTCAATTTGCGCCGAGCCACTTCGGATCCACTGTAAGGGGGAGAATAAAGCTAAAATATAAAACATCGTCCTCTCTTCGCACTTACGACCGTCATTCATATCCCAGGTGAAACTAAAAGACAGTTTTATCTAAATAACTCGATAAATATAAAAAAAAAACGATTCTACAGAAACTCGGTTACAGAATTTATATATAATAACCATGGCCAGTGTCGAGTAAAGGCGGGAAATCAATTTTCTTGGTGAAATAATTTAAGCAACGTTACAATATTTCGTCAAGTCTAAAGTCTAGTCAAAGTCAAGATAAATCGTCAGTGCAGTCAAAGCCTCAAGTCAGTAGTTTTAGTAAAGTAGTAGACGCTTTACTAAAATTTGTAGTGGAGTTTTGGAGGGATACATAAAAAAGCACGTTTCTTGAAGTTGTATCACTTACCAACACTTG
Organism: Cyclargus thomasi; assembly: GCA_026546445.1. Classification (NCBI taxonomy): domain Eukaryota; kingdom Metazoa; phylum Arthropoda; class Insecta; order Lepidoptera; family Lycaenidae; genus Cyclargus; species Cyclargus thomasi. The sequence goes on along the minus strand of JAOTAV010076690.1, from coordinate 2,232 downwards.
TGCTTGTGAATTACTGATTTATTAATCATTCCATCTAGACCTTATGTCTCTAAAATATTATTTTTTTAGTTTTACCAACCGAGCCCGATGTACGAAGTGTAAGGGTAGTCGTAACTTGATGGTCAAATTGGCAGCCAAAAGGAAGTTCGATACATTTTGAAGAACGATCTGTTCATTACTTCAAAAAAGAGAAAATACTTAAAGCCTAGAACTATACCTGGAAAACATATTCATGTAAGGGCTCAATTTGATTTTAAAGTGATAAGTAAAATAATGTTATTGACATCTTCATTGCAGTGGCGTGCACAGGATTGTTCCAACGAGTGTACGGCGAGGTATTCAGCTACAGTGTAAAAGACTGGCAGGACGTCGGGTTTTAATAAAAATATTTAAATTTTTCATTCATAAAAGGTACTTTTGTATAAACAAGACATCTAACAAGGTTTAACTATTTTAGTACTAGTCACAATATGACCGATATATTTAAAAGTATCGACTATTTTAAGGGCCATTCCATTAAGATAGACTGAAGGCGCACGCGAAGTTGTTGCTTCGGGGCCTTGAATATGAGCAGATCACTCTTATTAGAGTTATATTTGAGACCGTGCGCCTCCGCGTTTCTCTCACATATAGACAGAAGCTAAGTCCTCTTATGATTAACATAAAGATTGAAGAGGAGCGGGGAGCTTAACCCCCCTTGCCTCAAGCCACATTCCATTATATACTCATCCGACAACCCACCGACCCATCTCACTTGGTTTGGTTAAAATGGAGAAAACAAAAATTTTTTAAACGGCAAAGTTAGCAAAAAGTGTGTCTTTTTAGCAGCAAAACGAATTAGAACTATGAAAACTGTCATCTCCAAGCTCACTGGAAGAAGCCGAAAAGAAGTCATCATTGAAGGCGTTCCTAACTGTACACTCCATTATTACAAATTGCAATATAAGCTAACAATAATAATACCAATATATAAATAATAATTATATAATGTTCCTATAACTATATTAATATAAATATTAACTAAAAAAAACTTAATAATATAATACACATACAAATGTGTTCTAAATTATTAATAATAAAAAAATTTATATATAAGAGATACAAAAATTATTATAAATTAAATTATCAACTAAACTAAACATTACTAAAATAAAATATACAAACTTAAAATAAAAGTATAAAAACTATTAAAAAAACCTTTTCCAATTCGACCCCAACTGGCAGAGTACCGAGCAAACTAGTCGCATTGCCCCGTTGGATGGCAATCGCTATCAGTTGTGCCAGGTAGCTCCCGGCTCTGGGGTCTCGGGTGGCTTCGATAAGCTTTTTAGATACTTCTCTAAGGAGCTTATGTGCTCCCGGACCCTAAGTGCCTAGGGTTTCCACCCCAAACGGTACAAACATGAGATCTCCGCTGAGCTTTTCATATTTGCGCCGCTTGAAGTTCTCCGCCTAGTTTGCGACATGAGACGGGGCGAGTCTGTCGACACAAGTCGCCGTCCGTCCGTCACAAGGGCCCGTCCAAGACTCCAGGGGACCAGAGTCATGCCATCGGGTCTCTTGCCATCGTCACGCGCCAAACCAGAGGTCCAGTATAACTGGCGCTCCGGCAGTGACAAGAGACCGACGGATGAGGTCATTGAGGTTGTGATGCCGCGAAAAACGTCCTGCGCTACGCGGGCAGCACAAGCCATGGTGAGCCGCAAACACATCGATGGGGTAGGACATGTGGTGCACCAAGACGCAGGGCAATAGCTAGGCGGAAAGGGTTTCGTTCCAGCAATGTTCCGGTGTTTAACTTAATATAAAGCATTACCTTCATTCTTAAAGCATTAAAATCATAGTTATAGAATACTATAGCCATTATAGTTATGTATAAAAGCAAATACAGTTTGAAGAGATATAACACATTACAATCTATGGTGCAATCCCAATTCCAACAACAATCATATTATAAGCAAAGAAACAAACTAATAATAAAAGTTTAAGGGACATGATGTCAATTTTCCAGCAATACAAAGCGAAAAGAAAGGAAGGGAATAGAGACATATGTAATAATAATAATTAATTAAAGCAGATGGTGTGTATAATAAATACAGTGATGAAGGTAAGCAACAACTCTAAATATCAATGTTGTTACTAAACTATGTACTTACATTTTGACGACCTCTGTGGCGCAGTGGTTGAGCTTTGGTAGCTCACGCCGGGGGTCGCGGGTTCGAATCCCGCCGA
>JAOTAV010076679.1:0-12898 GCA_026546445.1 Cyclargus thomasi | reverse complement strand
AACAAGAAAATTGATTTCCCGCCTTTACTCGACACTGGCCATGGTTATAGCCAAGCGCCATATAAATAAATAAATAACAATACGACGAAGAAGATTGACACAAAACTGTATCTGTTTTATCTTAACATTAAACAACAAAACCTCGTATATACGTAAATATCTATTAATAAATGTTCAATGTAAACATTAAAATGACTGAATCGTCTTTACCCACTGCCAAAATAAAAAATTGAAAATATTATGTACGTCTTCATCTACAAAACATACTACACGATAATCGAGTACCTACAAAAATTGCACTCTCGGCTCCCCTATCATGCAGTACAAATTGGTACCAGTGTAGTTTAATGAGAACTATAGTTACTAAGTTTTAGGTTCTGAAAGCAATTAGTATCACTTCAGAGTGTTTTCTAGACTCGACTCGGACCCTGATTCTACTTTTGTGCAAATGACGCAGCCTCGTTTTTTTTTAAAAACTAGTTTTTACACGGGTTTTAGTGCAGTGGCATCAGGGCATACACAAAAGATTTATCCTACGGGAGCAGGGTCATATTAATTATTTTGTCAGTGTCTATTTGAATTTTTTTTTATTATTATTTTATAACATACATCCAGTAGCTTCGACGTGATTGGCGGATAAGAAAACAAAATTTCACATACGATGGTAATAGAATTTGACGTGAATTTGACAGTTTCATTCAAAGTTAAGGCGGAAAACAAACTGGTCCGACGCGACTTACGGACGCGACTGACAGCCGCGATCTAGATAATAATTGTACATTGAAGTGTAAACTATAAGGCGTCAGTCGCGGACGTTTTGTGTGGGCTGTCAGCCGCGTCTGACGTCAGTCGTGGACGTTTGGTATGAGCTGTCAGCCGCGTCTGACGTCAGTCGCGTCCAATCAGTTTGTTTTCTGTAGCTTTTAACCCTCTTCCCTATCCCTATTCCTATTGATGTTACGTTAAAGTAGCAGAATTAGGGTACCAGTAGTGATAAAACGCGTTTGTTCGTAGTTCTTGAAACTAGGTAGGTGTTCCCAACTTTGTTTAACTTCTAATTAATTAGCAAGAGACGGTTAACTCTTTATTGTTCACCCCAGTAATTGTTCATACCAATGAAGTCGTGCGTACTTAATTTTTCAATATTATCACGATTGATTCAGAGCGCCGAGTGTAAGTTTTTTTTTCACATTCTACTGTAAACGCGTTTCGCGTTTTAGAGAAGAAGATTTTATATGGGACTAGCTGACCCGGTGAACTTTGTTCCGCCTTAATGGCAATAAATAAGCAAATTGTGTTTTTTTTATTAGAAAATCGAACGCTATCGAACGGGATAAAAAGTCTGATTCTTTTTTGGTATACCACGTTTTATAGTGACTGACGTTTCATGTCAAGTCATAAGGGGACGCTGTCGAACGGGATAAAAAGTATCCTATGTCCGTCTCCTGGCTCTAAGCTACCCCCCTACCATTTTTCAGCCAAATCTGTTCTGCTGCTCTTGAGTTATAAGTGGTGTAACTAACACGACTTTCTTTTATATATATATAGATTGAGCTAAATTTGACGCGATAAAGTTTGTTTGTTATATCGTATAATTTGTTTTAATATATAGTTTTTGTTTAAATAAGTGGTGGAAATTAAGAACGTGCGTTATGTAAAACTTGTTAGTTCCTTTCCCGCTCGTTCACTGCCATCAGCGCCATGCGCATATCAAATCGCCTTACCCTGGCTAGGTTTACCGCCAGTCCAGTCCGTATTTATAAAATAGTCTAGGTCAGTTATGACAGGAAACAACAGGAAACTTCCATATTTTTCACACATGCATTATAAAACCTGATCTTCTCTTACAGATCTTCCAGAAAATTCCAGCATCATCTATGATACTGAGCAACTACGACCCGTTCTATTCACCTCTCCTGTCGCGATTAGACGGAATCTTTGCGAGACTCGGTAAGAACATTACCTTCCTGACATTAAATTGATTACATCATTATCACAGAATAGAGAACTCCGAAAGAAAAGGAGGGAAGCCTTTGCCTAGCAGTGTTGTACTGTGGGCTGTTATCAACATTTAAGTTAGTTAACATTGGTGTTTAACACATCCCACGGCCCACGGAATAAAACCGACTAGATCCTCTGGTATAACCTACCTGACCACAAAGTTTACAGCACCACAGACCTCCTTTTTTCAGCAGTACGTAGTAAGTACCGTTTGTGGTGCACCAAACGCTTCACGCTTTGTTGTAAACTTCTTCAGGTCTCGCTCCAGTAGACCCTGCCAACGATGATGGCCAGCAGATAGGCGGTCAGAGCCTGAGCACCGTCAAGCTGGAGGCATGCAGAGAGCAGCTCATATGCCTCATGTACTCCAGTCCAGCAAAGTACGCGCCATATAGCAACCTCGTATCGGCGCAGTTGAGCAGGTAATGGAAATTGACGGTTGAACAATGAGTTTGATAGTTGAACAATTAATTTGACGGTTGAATGATAAGTTTTATCGTTGAAAAATGTCTTTGTAAGTTAAGCAACGGATAATATTAGAAGGAACGAAAGCCTATCATATATAATCAATCTTCTCTCCTTTCAGGGAACTCAACGAGCTTCGGAGACCGGTGTCGGATAATCCGGAAATACTCAGGTTCTTCCGGTACATGCGGGCTGCGAGACAGGGACAAGAAGGTAAAAAAAAAGATGTTGCGTAGGTGAAAAGTCACAATTTGTATGCCGCTGGCCGCCAAGTGTGCCTTTTTTGCCACCGTTCCCGCTAAGCATCAAATGCATTACTAGCGAAAAAGCGCAGCTTTATTATATGTGCTCGCAAGGTTTGTTAAACCGTTATGAGCTTAGAGAGAGGGAGACGATGTTTTTATATAAAAAAAAGATTTTTGACAGTTTAAAGATCGCTACGGACAGATTATTACGTGTACCATATAAAAATATACCTCTGAATTACCAGCGCCTTTAGCTTCCCAGTTCATTTGTATTCAGAGCCTGTTTTGATATAAAGTGAACACCTGCACAGGACAGGGCCTACTGAATGATGATATTAAGTTAATTCCTTAGGTTAGTCAATTTAATATTATTAATTAAATAATACTGCTGTAAATAAACTATGTAACCGTGCTTCAGAAATTGAAATTTTAAAAATATCCTTATAGTTAGAGAAAGTTCGTTACATTTTTTTTATATTAAATAAAATTGCCAATTGTTTGACGACCTTTATGGCTCAGTTGGTAAGCGCGACGGTAGCTTAAGCAGGAGGTCGCGAGTTCGAATCCCGCCGACGGAGCAAGTTTATCAATGTTCCTGGGTCTTGGATGTGTATTAAATATGTGTATTATATAATAAAAATCTTAAATATGTGTATAGTATAAAAGTATTAAATACATTTTCGTTGTCTGGTAACTGTAACACAAGTCCCTCGGGTACTTAGCACGGGACCAGACTGACGAGGTGTGAAGCGTCCATAGATAAAAAAAATGTAAATATTGAAAGTCTAAACTATGTTGAAATTGAGAGCTTCTCCACACTAAGCGGATTTGGTTCAGAGTGGAGTCAGCGGATGACATTGACAGTAGTTTGCCTGAAACTATTCGCTAGCTCTCTTCACCCCGGAGATGCTCCAAGCAGTTCGAAAGTGTGTAGCTTCTGGAAAACAGTCACTATTGACAGACAATATTGACGCATTACCCCAATAAAACTGACGCAAATCGCCAAAGGAGATTTATACGGTCAAATAGACCTCCTCCTTTTTTGAAAGTCGGTTAAGCCAAGAATTACGTTGCTTCAAATTTTTGTAGCGTCTGCATGACATTGAATGAGTTCGACATGAGCAATTACATTTATGAATGCCCAAGCCCTGAATAATAAGCCGACGAACACGACCAATATTTAAAGTCTGTCACTGTTGTAAAGCTGAAAACAAACTGACCGAACGCGGCTGACAGCCCATACAAAACGTCCGCGACTGACGTCAGACGCAGCTGACAGCCCATACAAAACGTCCACGACTGACGTCAGACGCGGCTGACAGCTCATACAAAACGTCCGCGACTGACGTCAGACGCGGCTGACAGTCCATACGAAACGTCCGCGACTCGCGCCTCATAGTTTGCACTTTACAATGTACAATTATTATCAAGATTGTGGCTGTTGGTCGCGTCCCTAAGTCGCGTCCGATTAGTTTTTTTTTTTCAGCTTTGACACAACAGTGACAGAATTTAAATATTTTTTCCGGTGAAGACTGTCACTGTTATAAAACTGTCGAGTATTTCATTGCAGAACTGTCACTATAAAAAACTGTCGTCATTTCAGGTATAGACTGCCTGGCGGCCCACGCGGCGTGCTCAGCGACCACCTCACCGTCACACACCATGATAGCCGCCTACCAGGACATCAACAAACTGGTTACAGCTAGGAAGTTATGAGAATAGTGAGTTCGTAAACTATTTTTTAAAAAATGAAAGTTGAGTAATTTAAGTTGGCTCCTGAGCAGATAGAAAAGTAGTTAGGACTTTTTTTGAGAAAGGAAGTTGAGCAGTTTAGGTTAGCTCCTGAGCAGATGGGAAAGTAGAGTTGGGACTATTTTTGAGAAAGGAAAGTTGAGCAGTTTATGTTGGCTCCTGAGCAGATAGGAAAGTAAGGACTATATTTGATAAAGGAATGTTGAGCAATGTACATTAAAAGTCCCTTAATCTTAATCGAAATCTAAAATTTAAACAATAGATTCGGAGGGAAAGTTATGGAATGTTAGTTTTTTGCTAATTGTGCACATATGTAAGAAAAGTTGGAAAATGCTATAAACTCATCTTGAAAAAAAAAGGGAAAATCCCTTTTATACCTTTAAAACAATCTTTGATTTGTGCAATCACTTAATTTTTAATTATTATAGAGCTCATAACTAATGCAATTTTATTTGCTTTCAGGCTGAAAAAACATCATGGCTGAAAGGCGTAATGAAAATTTTTCTATAATAGTAGAAATTTTATTTAAAACTAAATAGACATTCTATGAGATAGCACTAGTGGTATGCCATTGGGGAAATATTTAAAAATATTTAAATTAAAATGCTAAGGGACAATGAAAAATGTCGGTGTGGAAGTGGAAATGTGTGAAAATGGAAAATGTTTTATTGTTTTGTTTTGTTTTCGCTTATTTCTTCACATCCAGCACTTTATATGGAACGAGGCATGTAATTTTCATAGAAATCGATCACGCGCGGTCTGTGTGTGTGTGCCCTAGTATCTGTAAACCCATGTACTCTCTCACCGAGACGCCTGAGTGCGAATAAAAGGGTGCACTCGCCTCGTCTCGCCTTTGAGCCTCGGGCTAGAGTCTCTCGCCACGAGACTCGCGCCTGAGAGCTCTCTGTACATAATGCCATAAGCAAGGCTTACAACTTTGTGTGCGTGCGCCGTGTGCATAGATACTACGGCACACACATGCAAGTCGCGCACGGTCCGTGTCTTAAAGATGACTTCCTTAGTTCTTTTTATACTCTGGCTTAATAATGTCGTTGTAAAGCACACAACATACAATCATGTTAAGCCACATCTGTAAAATTTACGCGGGATATTCATGTTGTCTTTGAATTTTTTTGAGACGTTGCTACGAAGATGCGATGTTTTGAAGGGATTTTATTTGTACCTTCAATATTGTAAATTATTTTTAGTTTAGTAATTTATTTATTTATTAAATAGTTTATTTAAGTCTCTAAATGGGGACATACCAAAATAAGAGCATTTAATTTTTGTAGTAGGTAGGGTATGGTTCTGTATATAAAACGGAAAAGGTCGTTTTCTCTGGGGTCGGTTTTGGTTTTGTGTCGTGTTTGTTATTTATTGTGTGCGTTTCGAATCATAAACCAGCATCCTGGTAAGTGTAAATGACGTAAATCGTAATGTGTCTAAAGCTTCGATAAAATATTATAAAGATTCACAGTTGCTGTCTAAAAAGTGGCACCGGCAAAACTGCGCTTAAGCGCTATTCCGCTCCTAGTCGCTCCGAGACCGCGATTTGAACGTACGACTTTGAGCTTTAACTGATCGAAGATCTGAAGTCATAATATTGTGCTGGTGAGGCTAGTGTGATATTGTATTAACAAACTGCCACGGCCTCACAGAAAACTGTCGTGAAACGGCATTGGGCTGTGTGTCCAGTGAGTTTACCGGTGGCCCAATTCCCTAATCCCCTTTCCCTATTCCATCATTAAAAGGCCGGCAACGCACCTGCAACAGGTAACCCGTTTGCTCGTTTGCCCCGTTATTTTATATGAAAAAAGCAAAATATTTTATGTCGATGCTGCTGTATGTACTGATATTACACGTCAGGAACACTTTCCATTACACTGGGTTGTATTTAGGAACTCGCATTGTGTGTTTGTTATCCTAGTATTATGTTATTTCATTTATAGTAAGTTTGTTAAGTTGACACATTCGAATTATTTACAATAACCAAAAAAATATCATTGATTTTTTTTTGCTTTGTAAAAGGCATCGAGCATCAAAAAAGCGGAAAAGTTATTAGTTTTGTTCGGAAAAAAAAACCACCCAAAGTCACTGCGCTCTGATTGGTCGAAAGTATCGGGGTACGTACGCACATGTCTCTTATTGGTGCGTACTATTTTAGTGCGAGCGTACTTGCTTCTTTATTGGTTATATTATGCTCGATGGTAAAAGGTTTGATTGAAAAAAGTCTATTTTTGTAACAGCGTTTTAATGTACACGGAATGATTAATTTTGATACTTTCGATATATGCTGTGCCCATATTTGATATTGTAAAGTATTTGCATTTATTACTTACTTTATGATTCTATGTCATAATATAAGAAAATATAGTATGAAATGTTTTTTGTTTTTTTTTTTTATTAAGTCCTTTATTTTAAGAACAAAGTTTTTAATATTAAACATGAAAAGAAGGTCATGATAGTCTAGGAAATATATAAGGGTATTTAATAGTCTTCTCTCCTCACCTAATTCAGAAGAATTCGAGCCGAATTCTAATTGACATATATTTTATGAGCAGACATAGTTTTAAGCTGTTGTATATTTTTTTTTTTGTAATTTGATGTTTTTGGGGGTGGCATACTAGGTCACCGACAGAACCCCTAAATAAATAGAAAAAAATGAAAAGTCTACATTTAGACTTGGTTCTTTTCAATTTATGCAAAAAACGATGTATTTGATTATAAACATTTGTAAAACGTTTTGAAAATTATAGAAAACGAAGAAAGTCCATGAGTTCTTTGAAAGGAGGTGAATAACCGCTAAAGCCATCTCACGACATGTGCCGCATAAAATAGTTATCTTTACAATATAGTTTCTTTTCCACTGTGTACTCATGAAAATGTAATTAGCAACTTCGCATAAAAAATATGTACGTTCTGCATAGGGACCGCATTTTTCCGGTAACAATAAATTAAAGTATCACAATATTTTGGGTCAGCAGTTTGAGTGTGATAATAATGAATTCGAAAAATACATTATACGAGCCAGTTGCACCACTTCCTGATAAGAGTTGGATAGGCTATCCGACATTTATCAGCAGGTGAAATAGGCCCTTAGCTCTAGCAGAGTGCCGATTTCGAGTTTCTTTTTCACATTTGACCGTGAACGCGTTTCGCGTTTAGTAAAATTTTATTTGGGATTTGTACATGTGACCGTACGTATCGCTAAGTAATAATACCATATAAAAACTAAGTTCTTGTCTGACATTCAAAAGTAACGATGATGTTTTAGTTACACAATTATTGACATTACGTAAAATAGTATTTTAGCTGACTTACAAAAAAGGAGGAGGTGTCTCAATTCGACCGTATGTTATATGTTCTTTTTTTGTAATAGAACAAAATATGAGTCATATATTTTTACGATGTTCTAAATACTTGCGAAATGTATCAAAGCAACTCGATCCTACTACAACGAAAAGATCCGGTGCCTTGGAGAAAGTTGACCTCAATTTTGAAAATCCTGCTCAAACTAAATCGAACCTTACATCTTTGAAACAAAGTACAAATTCGCTTGTCAGCTAATAATACGATTTTGACCCAGGTTTTTTTGGAATGAAAGTGAACGGTAGCTCGTTGTGTTAAGGTTCACTTTCACTTGGCTGATCGGATTTGATGAACGTAAGTGCATAATATTGGGTAAGTTTTTGCGGTCAGTAGTTCAATGTTCTTGTATCATTATAAATGTATTATAATACTTATCTATACTTAATAATATAAAGCTGAAGAGGTCGTTTGTATGTATGAACGCGCTAATCCATAGAAGTACTAGCCAAAATTAAAAACTTTTTTGGTTAGTCCAATAGTATTACAATAATAATTATGATAAACGGTGAGATTAACGTAATTTAAATACATTATCATGAAGAAATGGTTTAGACAATAATTATAATCAGTGGCGTAACTATACCGTTCGAGGTCCGTGGCAAATTCGTTTTTGTTCCACTATGTCAATACAATACAAAAACACGTCAAGCGGTTATTGTAAATAATGAACGCTTACCACTTGTCTAGGGGGGCTAATACCCCCCTGTCAGCCCCCCTAGACAAGCCGCCAAGCACTAATTTTGCCGGCTTGCCACCTTGTAGTTACGCCACTGATTATAATATAAATTCCCATGAAAATAACTAGCATTTTCACGCGTGAAAATTATTTATCCCACGGGAGCATTTAATCGGAATAAAAAGACAGTGTGTAAAAAAAGTAAGTAATGAAACTTTAACTATCGTGTGTGTTGATATATACTTCACCGTAAAAGTAGTAGCGCTGAAAGTGAAAAAAAATTTCGTGACTTTATGTATGGACAAGTGCTACACAATTTTTTTGTCGCTTTCCACACTGCTACTTTCACAGTAACCTCTATATCAGGGACACATATCATCCTTAAAGTTTTGTCACTCACTTTTGTTGCATCCTGTATAGGCAAATAATACCCTAACTGTATACAGAATCATTCGTACATGAGTCCAACTCGTCCTTGGCCGATTTTTCAGATATTATTATAGCCTATGTCACTCTGCGATAATGTTGCAATTTAACGGTAGAAAAATCAGTACTTTTTGAGTTTATCCCTAACAAACATTTATTTTTTTAACAAACATTTATTTAACTATACTAAATGTCAATTTGTTCCTCTTACGACTGCACAAATTTATAGGGAAGGTATATATTAGTAGGGAAATTTTAGTTCCGCAAGTAACAGCTAGAGGCGCTGTAAAATTTTGGAAATTAACGTAGTCGCTATCGGGTATCGACAATTATTATTGATTCTAACTCATAGTAAAACTACCGTAGTGTTACTGAAGATACGACCAGTAGAAAATCACTCGCATTACTGACTTCTGTTGTTGCCGAGGCCTCTTCCGCTTCTTCATAATGCGAAAGTTCCTCAACATTAGTGGTTTCTGAATTATTACCGCATCCTCATAAAAAATCCTCTTCCTTTACCACTTCCTCAAAATTTAATATGTTCCATATGAGGAAGTTCACTACGCATGCGCGTCGTGTATCAATGCTAACGGACGCTGACGAACGAGAGTTCCCCTTCCGCCAACTGCCCTCGCTTGTCAGTTTCAAGCGTTATTTTGTTAACGCGCGTACTCGACTACGCACGCAGAGCAAATCAATCTATTGTTAACATTTTTTTTTAAAACGAAAATCGAAATGAGACAAAAGTGTAGTGCATTATGGGCATACTTTGATGAAGTAGACGATAAGACTGTGCGTTGTAAGTTGTGCAACCAAACTTATTCAAGAAAAGGGCGCGGTACTTCTGGCCTACGAAGTCATCTCAAGTCACGTCATAAAGCTGAATACACAGAGTATGAAAAATGTGGTGCGATGTTGAAAACGCCTGCACTGGAAAAGAAACGTAAGTGTACAGAAGAAAGTTCTCTCTATTTGTTTAAGAGGCAAGTTACTTCACAAGAGTCATTTATGAAAAGCCAGTGCTTGGATTCATTAGATGAAAAAAGTTATAAGCTAGATAAATTAATCTGCGAAATGATGGCGTTGCAAGATTTGCCGTTCAACTTTATAGAAGGTATTGGTTTTAGACGTTTCATCCGTGCCGCACTGCCTGGATATGAATTAAAAAACCCTCAGTATTATACATGGCATTTGTGCTATAACGTTTATCCCAAACTGTATGAAAAGATTAAAAACTTGATCAAAGATCTACAATACGTGTTTCACCACTGATATATGGACCGAACCTGGAGCTGGTGATTCTCTCTTAAGTCTTACAGCCCATGGCATTAGTGGTGATTTCAAAAGAGTGTCTTTTGTTCTTAAATGTACCACACTCGAAGAGCGACACACGGGCGATCCGGTAGCTCAAAAGCTCGACGAAATACGAGAAGAATGGGACATTCCTCGGCAAAAACTACATGCGATTGTCCGTGACGATGGATCTAATATGAGACGAGCTGCACACATCCCACAAATCGACGATGTAGATTGCATTTTACATCAATTACAATTGTGTATACAGTCAGCTTTGGGTAATGAACATATATCAATGCTGCTGGCTAAATGTAAATATATTGCAACGCACTTAAATCATTCTATAACTGGACAAAAAGAATTGAACGACTTTCAAGAACGCCTGGGCTTACCTCAGCTGTCAGTCATCCAAGAATGTCCTTCTCGTTGGAACAGCACTTTTTATATGATTGAGCGACTCATTAAGATAAAGGATGCTATTATAATGTATACATTGCAACACCCAAATTTGCCACAACTTGTACCAAGTGATTGGTTGAAACTTGAAGATTGTGCAAAGATTCTGAAACCTTTCGAAGAGGTAACTAAATCTTTGAGCAGCACTGAGGCATGCATATCTTCCATTATACCACTGATTTATGCCTTATCATATACAATGCAAAAAATGTTGAGAGAAGACAACATCAGTAATGATCATGATTGCAAAAATGTCATCCAAAAACTGTTAGACGAGATCAACGACCGCTTCGGTGAGCTTCATAATAATAATCTCTACGCCATCTCTACTTATTTGGATCCCAAATACAAAACGAAATTTTTCAATGAAGTAACAAAAGAACGCATTGAATCAGCATTACTAACCAGCCAACTCCGAAAAGATAATGTTGTCAAGGAAACCCACAATCGACCATTCATTAGTTTTAAAGCTTTCACATCAGACACATCTTACCCTACAACCACAGCTTCTACGGGAAAGATTGTAGATTCAATGTTAGCCGAGATGCTGGCTTCTGAACCAAATAGTGACGATGAAATTAAAAGTTCACCATTAGAAGATAGACGCGTGGTACTAAAGTTATTGTTAAATAAGTACATTAAAGAAAAACGAATTAATTTGCACGAAGACAGTCTTCAATGGTGGAAAAATAATCCAAAATATTCGGAGCTTTACGGAGCTGTACGGCAATATTTATCACCTCCTCCATCCAGTGTCCCCAGCGAAAAACTTTTTAGCAATGCTAGATTGGTATACGATGAGCTAAGAAACCGAATGTCATCGGAAACAGCGTCCAAATTAATTTTTATAAAAACTAACCTTCCTACAATTAATTTTGTTTATTAATTATCCTATATTAGTTTCCTTTAATTTAACACATTAAGTGCCCGATTCACCGATTACTGATTAAGTTTCTGATCAGATATCCACGACTTTTTTGACAGATTCTCCATACAACATCTGCCAGCAAAGCTGTGGATAGACTATCTGATACTTGTCAGTAAGCGTTAAAACAGGCCCTTAAAATCTCAAGTAGCATACCGTCTCATTAAAACAGAACGTATGTTCGAATATACGTACAACATCCTATTTTATAGATAATAGCTTGTTAAAAAAAAATGTACTATTTAAGATATTTTTAAATATTAATATATAACAATTTATCTAAGTCAACGCTATACTGTGATTTTTGTAATTAAAAAGATATACAAGGTTAAAATAAACACACTTTTTCCCTGTATATTTCATTATAAGAAATTTTCTCCTTTGAATTATCGTTTACAATTAGTGTTGTGTATATAAAAAGCGGCTATTGGGTTGTTTGCGCTAGCACTTATAATTTCCTATCACCCTCTTCCTCATCCGCTTCCTCATCCACATCCTCTTCCTCATCCGTATATTCTAAATTTGCGCGTGACAATTCCTCTTCCTTATTCCTCATAATCACTTCCCTATTGTGACGTCACAAATTTGCAATCAGTCTAATATTATAAATGCAAAAGTTTGTGAGTGTGTATGTTTGTTACTTCTTCAGGGTTAAATTAGGCTGCACCTATTTTGATTTAATAAGGCATGGTGCTAGCTGGTGTTCCGGATTAAGATATAGACTACTCTTTTACTCTATAAGCCGCGGGGTACAGCTAGTATTACGTCCAAAATTTACGACCACTTAAATATTTTCCCTGATTTGAAATGTCTCAAAACTAAGGATCCCACCCCTTGTTATGACAAGGGGAGGAACGTATGCGTCACACATCCTTATTCTTCTCTATCCTCGCGACAGCGTGTGAGGTTATGGATGGTCGCTGATAATGATGATGGTGTGACGTCACAGCTCAGGTGGCATCTGTGAGTCAACGTACCTTTTCACTTTACAGATCACGTCGCGGACAGTGCAATAACCTGAATATGAACCCTCATACTGGCTGCGGTGTTTAAGAAGTGGATTTGGAATGCCTTAAGAGGACTTGTGTAGCAAACAGGTTCCATACAAATGGTGTTAACGCTTATAACCCTATAAGCCCTCGTTTGAAGACTACAGTAATGATTTTGTAGTTCATATGTTGTGGAAATACTTCAGAACTATGCTTGTATGTTTTCGTTTTCCTACAAAAGTTACGATATTTGAGTAACATGATTTTCTAGATTATACGTAACAAAAAAAGTATGCCT
>JAOTAV010076668.1:0-12899 GCA_026546445.1 Cyclargus thomasi | reverse complement strand
GCCCACACTTGTGCATGATAATGAATATTTAATGGTTGATATTCTACCACTATAACGCATTAAAACCCAAAACAACATAAATTTAGCGAAGATATACAAAAACACAACATCACTTTTTACGTCCCGCCAAAAACTCCTACTCCTTTCATATATACTCTGACGTAACGCATGTCATGCTGCATGATCCTAGATAATATTTATTATCTAGTTTATACGTATTAAGTAGATGAGTAGTTAACAACATTTTAACTTAATTTTAAGTGACTCATCTTGCCACTTGCTACAAAATTTTGTGTTTACACGCAATTATTAGCTTAAAATTGAGTGAAAATTTTGGTAATTACTTATCTACTTAATACGTGTAAACCACACATAAGGCCGGTTAATAGTTTGCGCTTAATAGTAAGGGAATGATTAAAAAGAATTGAAGACATAAGTGAAAGAATCAGATAACTTACATTTTAAAAACTTTCGGATTTTTGCGTGAACGGACGCTTTTGGATCCGAAAAATCATATGAAATTAAATAAATGTAGTTTTGATGTGTAGCTAGATACATTAGTCGGATAATGAAATAGGTAAGTTACAAGATTTGTCACCACTTTATGGAAAAAGAATAGTACATTTTCGAAGGTGTTAGCTGTCCGCTTCTTCACTTATGTCTTCAATTTTGAGATGCTGTTTTCATTAAACAAATAAATTTAAAAAACCAGCATCTCAAAATTAATTTTTATTATGCTCTTAGTATTAAGCGTTGACTATAGTTGGCCTAGGGGTCACTGCCGCACTCTGATAAAGTTCTTGCTATAAATAAGGTTCCTCTATAGAAATCATCTTAGCTTTCTGTCGAAATTATCAACACTCCCTGAACGATCCAAATATAGCTTAACGTTTTTACTAAAAGAGAAAACCGTATTAATTATTCATCGATCCGTCATCCCCTTGATGCCTTTGGGCTATGGTAAATAACATTGAATAGATTCAAAAAGGGTTTTTGTTTAACATTACTATGAACGCCCACGTGTCACGTTTAGTGACCAATAACATTAACGGAGGTCGCAAACGAGGCCTTACATCTCCGTAAGACGTTATTACACGGTCCAATTTCTAGGAGCCTTTAAGATAAGCCAAGCTGCCATAATTTCGTCTACATATAGCATGAGTCATGACTAATGCCCGGGCTACACGAGGCCAGTTCTTAAGTGAGTATAGCAAGCTAGTTATCTATATATTAATACGCGAGCGGAAAACTTTGTACCCCTTTTTATGAAAGACGCATAGGTGTAAATGCATGAAATTCCTCCCAGATATAGTCGATATGGAGGAGAAGCGTGGAATACCGATATTATTTTAAAATATGCTTAACTCTTGCATATATTTAATAAATAAAACGCTACGCACATTACAACACGCACACTACAACATTTTGACATGCCACGATTCCCGCGTTGGAAATATGTTATTTCCAAGTTTGGTTAGGACAATGCAGGCTAATAGCCTGATTATCTGACAAGTAAGACGATCCATGCGTCGGATGGGCATGTAAAAGTCGGTCCTGCGCCTGATCTCTCGCCAGGCTGGTAACGCGCAAATGAGAGTAAAGGAAGTGCTTTTGTGTACTGCGTACACACTTGGGCACTATAAAATTACTCCTGCGTAACAGGCCTGGTTTCGATGAATCCGCCCACCGTCACCAAAACCGGTGTGTAAGTTATTATTCATTTTACCGTATAATAAATAAAACATATTTGAATTTCATACAAATATAATTGAAAAGTGTAATATAATTTCTATCCTCCTACATATTTAATTTCTTAATTATTTATTAACGGATACAATCACAACTTATCTCTACCTTAGAATGTACAATCAGAGAAGTTAAAAGAAATACAGATCGCGGATCTAAGTAATTTGGCCTGGTTATGTCAAACTCAGCAAGCAGATCACGACTTACATGTAATTGTCATATTCCGTCCAAATGACGTAGGTCCGTCAACTGGCTCTCTTTAAATTTACCCCAGTATAGATTAACCTACAAAGGTATGTGTAATGCTATGTAATAACTAATTCGACACTTGCGAGTTTCTTACGCCGGTTCTTCTCGCCGGGTTAGTTCCCAACCCGTTGGTAGGCGCCGTAGTCTCGACGTTCAGAAAGTGTACTTAAGGTTACTTATTTTGAATAAAAAGATTTTGATTTTGATTGTTAATAGTATCTGTAACTATATTCCTTTCATCGTACGGTCTAGTAACATGAAGTTCTTAAAAAAACCGGCCAAGTGCGAGTAGGACTCGCTCACGAAATTTAGAATAAACATAGGTAAAAAATTGTGTTTTGTATGAGAGCCTACCGATGTTTACCGGATTACTACCGTTTTTTTTTCTTAATTAAAATGCTTAGTGAACCAACAAAACGGTTCGATTTCGTTCAATACGTTATGAGCACGACTAATTCGGTCTAATTAGTGCAGTGATTATAGTCAAGCCTATCGAATTATCCGTGCCGTTGGATCGCTGGTTTCGTTAAGGCACTGACCATACAATCGGAGTTTCGAAAATCTCCTCGCGCTAACGGAAAATAATTAATATATAATGAATAAAAACAAGAAATAAGAATTCCACCTTAGGGATTATAGTGTTGCTATATTGTTATTGTATAAAAAAGTCGTTCATCTTGAGCGCTTAGTTTCGCAGTTATTCCAGTTTTTTTAAAAAAAAAAAACGATCTTCACGGTACATTTTCTTCTGATTAACTATAAGCCTAAGGAGAAAGTCCTCGCTAGTAATGAAATAAGATCATTCTATAACATATATTTATTTGGTTAAGATTCTTAACTTATAAATATAAGAGGTTAAACTCACCCCGCTGGTCGATGTATAAGCCTTAACGCAAATAAACCGCCAAAATTCTATATCAGTGAGTTTATTGGAAATCTAAATGGGTGTTTAGGGCTGCGTGGTTCTCTTTAACCTTTCTTAATAAATGATCTGAACTGAATATGGTTTAACGATGTTTTGTCGTTGTTAATCATTCGCCTTTAATAGCATCTTCGGGAATGATGTTCCATTTGCGTTTAAATTGCGTAGAGTTTCGAGGTTATTAAGAAGATATAGCTATGAGCCAAACCTACCATCTGCCAGCCAGTGGAATCACCAGGATCGTATCCTCCATGAAGCAGCTATGAGTTCTAGAGTCTAATAATTTTGCTTTAACTTGGCAAAAACTCAGTAGCATCCACGGCAATCTAGGCAGGATAATGTTGTTAAAATGCTAAATGAATGCTAATTACATAATAAGGATATTCAGAACACATTATCTGTAAAGTACAGAACCTCGAATAATAATTTCTTAATACCTTGGCTTATAAATAAAAGTACAAAACGTGAAGTAAATATTATCGTGGCGTAAACGTTTATTTTTATCTAGAATAAGGTTACACTTTTTGAGGTTAGCCAATTGTTCTTGTGTGATGATTAAGCAGTCTCATTTTATTAGAATGTAGAGTGTGTCATTATTGAGTAGGTACTGTACCTACAGTCAATTCAGTAGCTACAATCAGAGTAAAAAAAAACCTTAAAGTATATGTACTTATATTTAAGCGAAAAAGTGTGCCAGTCTGATCCTCTTCAAGCTTACATCCCTAAACTGATTTTTGATGACACATACACTTTGAGTCCCGAAAAAGGACACGTGATAGTTTTCATTAAGGAAAATGAACTGGTTATGCGCGTCTCGGCTAAGTCTGTCTGAACAGTTTACTTAAGGAATATTAAGTTTACCCTAGATCAACCTTCTATTTCTTTCGTGAATTAAATCAAAAATCAAATGCGCTATCATGTTAAATCTGTAGTTTATAAACGCCAATTTAAGCCAAGATAACTACTGTAAGGTTGTAAAAAGATAACTACTGTTGTGAGGCTCTATGGGCTGCGGTAGTTGTTTTCCATCAGGTAACTCGTTTGCTCGTTTGTCCTATTATTTTATATTAAAAAAAAACGTGACCTTAAGCCAAGATAACTACTGTAGTGTTGCCATCGTCAAAATGACGGACCCAGGAACTAAACCCGTAAAAGCCCCGGAGCCGGTTAAGGTAATTTCAGATTTTTTCCTGGACACAAAAGCTATTCATCAAGAAACTGGCAGATATCGCGTATTTGGTAGAGCGTTTATTCTACAGCGATCATTGACATGCTCTAAATTGTTAAAATGAATATTATTGTATTAATGTACTCGTATTTGCCCCGGCAATTTTCTACCGGACTAAGATATGGCCACGACAAAATGATATCTACACGTTTTCTCGATGTTAACCGGTTCATCTCTACTAGCCCTAACATGACGTAGTCAATAAATATCGACAATTCGACTACGCTCGAGAGAGAGATATCTCGCGAGGCGTATCTTAGTCGTACTGGACGTCTCCAGACTAAGACATTCGTGGAAACGCGTGGCAGCCCTATTAAAGTGCTACACTAACTTCACAAGCAGCAAGCACACATGTACCTTCAATAAGTACGTTAGGTATATTTTTAAAGCCCGTAGTTACATTCAGTGCATACTAAAAGCGTGACTAAAACATTTTGAGATGCTGTTTTCATTCATAAAGGTCTCTTTATAAATGAAAACAGCTTCCCAAAAATTTTATACTGCGCTGACTATAACTACGGGCCTTAGTCTCAGTGATTAAGGGATTCATTTTAACATTTCACCAATTATAAGGACCACTTATCACTATTCAAAATTATCAGGATATTCGAATTGCCATTATACGGGCAGGTGTAACTGTGATTGGCCTAGATAAAGGTCAGCCACGCTCTTTTGACACCTATCGAGTCGGTGGTTTCCGCACGCGCTGGTGACTACCGTCTGCTCGTTTAAAATACAAAATGTTACCAGAATAGGGACAAAAACAGCTGCTAATTTCACGCTTATTAGCAGATCATTAAGAATGCAATACTTTTGAGATACACTGGCAAATGGAAATGCTCTTTTCCAGCTTCCAGCTGGGCTAAGATAAGCCATCGTGAAATTTTTGTCTACACTTTTATTCGACGTTTACCGGTTTATCTCTACATTTCTATTGACCCCAGCATTTTTTGTTCTCGTGTTTGTCGACAAAATTAAAGATAATTTTTGTGACTTGTTTTTAATCCGTGTTACTTTTGTCTACGAACCCTTACATGAATACACATTTTTATCGAGTTTAGTCAAGATTTTGATATTATGAGAAGAGTCTCCGTTTTTTTCGATGTTAGTCTACGAACGAGAAATTTGTCTTTCGACGTACGCACGTTGAGGATTAGAGATATATTTCGATATTGACAACTGTGACTACGCCCGAGAGAGAGAGATGTCACGACGGTGTATCTCTCTCTCGCCGGGCAGGGTACTTTTTGCCTTGACTTGACGTGCCATATTTGACCTGATCTCTAAGTTCTTGCCTCAACATTTCCAGGTGACAGGATGTCTCGCAACAAAGATAAGCACGAGGGCGCTAGCGGGCGCACGTATCATATCATGTCGGAGGCGGAGCGGGCGTCGGGCAGGCGAGGCGGGTGGACTACTCTTGAGGTAAGACTTGTCCACTGTGTTACCAACTCTTAAAAAATATTTATGCCCTAAACCTAAGTCAAAACTTAAAAATATTCATGCCTAAACCTAAGTCAAAACCCTTTAAAATTGCCGTAATTTTTTAAAAAATCCTGAGAAATATAACTATTAAAAATACTCGAAAATAGAAAAAAAAGTTGCCACAGAAATCGGAATACACAATAAGTAACTACTAGTGGTATTGATATCATATGACGACGCCGATTATTGTTAATTATTATTACATGATTTTTTAACATTGAATCATTCATAAATACTGATACTTATTATTTACCAATGGGATAGGATTTTCAATTATTGCAATATAAATTAAAATTAAATTGTGTTGTTAAGAAAACCCCTTAAAAACCCCAAATATTTTTAGCCCCCAAACAAATCCCAACTCGCTTATTTATCTAATTTAAAAATTTTAAATTTGGGGGGAAAACCTCTAAGTTGTTTACACCGCTTTTCCATCGCTCTACATCCTTTATAGTCTGAATCACGGGAAGTGCTCTCAGGAATTGTTTGGAAAAAATTGTATGTCAATCAATCATAATTCTTCTGGTAATAAGCCAGAAGCTGTAGCGTGTTCTTCCCAAATTATACTAACTGGCTCTGCTCAAAAGGAAACAAGAAGATTTGAAACAAAGTTGATAGTCTTGTTTTAAAGGTTGCTGTACACCAAACTGATTTGGATAACCTATCAAAGTAATTTATATAACGCGCTAAATTAATTTGCTGCTTGGAATGTGGCCTTAATTATGCAAATAAAACAAAAACAATACAAAGTAAAAACACGTTATTGCAAGTTCTATTTCAGACGTTTTCAGAACGTCAAGGTTATTCCATCACCTCTGTCCACACAAAGTAACTGTATTGCGCTGTAACATACAAAATTGTCACATAAGGGTCGAGCATTCTAGATGTGTATTTCCAACAGCTAATTTTTCCTCTCGAATATAGGGCAATAGGCGTAGGTACAAAACAGTAACTATTACCGATCTTCCGCTTCTCAGCCTTGACCAAAAGGTCTGTGACCAACAAAAATGTATTAAAATTGGGTATCTACTAATGCCACTCGGTTACTCTTAAGCTGTATACTAGTGTAGTGTATTGTGATGCTTGCACTCTGTAATTTAATTATCCAGCAATACCCAGGTGTATCCACTCTCCATCGAGCATATAACCGATAGAGAAGTGATGTGAGCCATCCGTGTCCGAAACTTATCTAACCGCTCGCATTTAAACATTACGCACCAATAAGAGACCTGTGGGACGTACTCCGATACTTCCGACCACTCAGAGCGCAGTGGCTTTGGGCGGTTTTTTTTCCGAACAAAATTAATTTCCGCTCTTTTGGTTCTATGCTCGATGCCACTCTGTTTTTTCACCTTTCGTGCCAACTTAAAATCTGAAATACCACAATACTTATCATGACACCGTTAATTTAATCGTATTTTTCCGTTTTCCAGATAACAGGAGGTGTGCGCGCCCTAGCGCCGCCCCTGTTCCAACTGACGCACCTCACCGCGCTGTATCTCAACGACAACTCGCTGCAGCGCATACCGCCAGACATCTCCGCCCTCGTCAACCTTCACACGCTGGACTGTTCCAACAACAAGCTGCGCACGCTGCCCGCCGAGCTCGGAGACCTCATACAGCTCAGGTATACGAGATGAGCTGGGAGTAGTGTGAGTGTAGGGTAACTGAGAGTTCCTTGGCTATCTATGCCGTATTTAGCAAGCAATAACACGTTTAGAGCGAGATTTTTTCAGCGTCTTCCTTTGACCTGACAAAGCCATGCTTCGGCAAAGATGAGCCGGTTTGACCTGAAAAAATATCACGGCCATACATCTTCTCTCTCGCTTCTAATGTTACAAGTGTCCATAGGCTTGTCTTACTGTACAGTTGATCAGGCTTCCTTCCCCAAACGCCCTACTCAAAAATTGTAGTATTGATTGATCGCAAGGATTCTATAAACAGAAAATAAACTCAAAAGAATTTGTGTATTTGTTTGGCAAAGCTAAAATTGATAACTTATTTTTATCACACAGAGCCCGTATATAGAACTGGATAATGAGCTGGTGATAATGACTAAATACTAAGACAAATAAAGGTGAACCATATCATATATTATACTCAATCTTATCAAGTAGGAAATCAGGAAATCAGACCATATCATGATTTGGCTTCTCATCTTTATTCCGTGTGCGATAAAGTTTAAAATACGTCGTTTGCAGCCAGCTACAGCTATAATAGCAGCCTTCAAAACAAACATCGATACAAAGCAAGGTTGTTGAACTTTGATAACAGAATTAATCTGCACAACAATTCAGCTAGTCGAATACTCGTTTAACTTGCTAGATACTTGTTTTGCAAATATATTAGTTTTATAGCTACAAATTAAAGTTATGAAAATAACCTTGAATCAGGTCAAAAAGAATATTAACATCCAAAAATAATTTTTAGATTAGGAAATGAACGATTTCTTAATAGTAAACAATTGCTGTCTTTTAGAATTCTGTCGTTCAAGTTTTTTCTCTTGCATTTCTGATCATAAAATCTTAGACGGCCTTTAAAGGATTAATAGGAATTTCGTTCCTATTAATCCATAAAAAAACTGTACCTACCTATAGTTGAAACATTAAACGATGGAAGTTATTACTACTCTATAGATAATCTTATTGTTTAATAGTAGTAGCTATAATATTTTGTAAATCAATTAATTTTTTTTAAACATACCTATTAGGGCTCCAGTGATTTTTAAGTCGACATAAGTTTGCGACTGTATCCTACCTCATAGATTGTGTTAGTAGTACGATATAATTTTATTGCTAAGTACAATATTTAATAACACATTTAATAAGGTAACAGAAATATTTTTAAATTACTATGCTAAATCACATACCTCTTTTAAAAGTCTTAAAGTTTTTCCGTAAAGTGCACCTTAAATATGTACTAGCAGTGGCATATTCAGGGCACGATTTTCTCGGCCACCTAGCAGTTATTATTAACCTAAAAATTACAAACAATAATATTCAATGTAAAGTATTGTTTGAGGTAGATAAGTGTTGTGACAGTTTCTTATTATACAAGACTACCAGCGCCATCTAGCGTAAGTGAAAACAAAATATTTTACTTACTCTTCCGAAAGATGGAGTTACATTTTTTTTATAAATTTTTAAACAAGATACAATTTTCGTTTTTTAAAGAAAAAGAAGTGACTTATGTCACTCTGTGTCATAGGAGTCATAGGACATTTAAGCTGTATCGAAATCTGTTCAGTACCTTCACTAGAATCTGTTTTTTCAGTTTAGTAGTAAGAATTTGGCCAAGGAACTTGTTTTGATATTTATGTAAATACTGACAAGACGTAAATAGCGGACCGATACTAAACCAGTGAATATACAGATTTGCAAACTCTATGCATACTATACTATGAGATATTTAAAATAAACGTTAACTCTATAAAAATTACTGGTATTTTTACTCTAATTCAATGTAGATCGTGTCGTATACATTTTCTGTTTACCCCATTCTATTGGACTTAAGTAAAACGTAAGGATTAAAAACGAGGCAGAGAACTCAGCGGTGGCGGAAGTCAACTCGATATTTAATTAAACTAGGGATCGCCCTGTGGTTGAATGGAAATTCGACTATAAATATTGAAACCTATTGTGTAATATCCATCAAGCTATAAAAAAAGTTTAATTTATTCTCATTTCAATCACAGACTTCAATTTGGCATAAAGGTGTCGTTACCAGGCCAATAAATTTCAAAATAAGTACAAACATTGTAGTAGTCGTTTTATTTATTAAAATATGCAATATTAAAGCATATTTTAAAATAATATTGGTATTCCACGCTCCTCCTCCATATCAACTACAACTGGGAGAAATTTCATGCATTCATATCTACGCGTCTTTTTAAAAAAAGAGCACAATATTTTCCGCTCACGCATTAATATACAGATGTAAAATCGATACTTGGTGCGGTAACTCATCATTCAACTAACATTACCTCTAATTCCAGGGAACTCCACCTGCACAACAACTACTTACGGGTCTTACCGTATGACCTCGGCAAGTTGTTCCACCTGCAACTGCTGGGGCTGCAGGGCAACCCGCTCAGCAAGGAGATGCTGTCGATATACAACGACAGCAACGGCACTGCGAAGCTGCTCTCGTACCTGCTCGACAATTTACAAGGTAGGTCCATAGTAGTTGTTAGGTATTAATGCATTTTTTTGCAAAAAAAAAATTAAGGTGTTGTGGTTAACGTTTATAATTTCGTTCAATATTTTACGTGGGAGCGTTGGCTGAAGCTGCTCTGAAGGGTAGGATGTGTCTACAGCCCCAGAACTCATCGATGGTTGATTGTGGAATTCCATGATGACATTATCTATTGGGCGTTGGCTGGTTAATGTTAGTTGTGTCGATTCAATACTTTCTTTAGTTATTTCATTAAAAAAATCTTTTTTTTTTTTAATCTAAATAGGTAGATATTATTCTATCTCCTCTATTTGTTTTTTGATGACATTTTGTAATCTTGGTCATCACTGATGCCATCTTCTTTCAGAAATTTTTGCATTGTACCTGTTAAGGCATGATTCAGTGGTATAAAAGACGTAAATACATGCCTAAGTACTGCTCAAAAATTTAGTTACCTCTTCGACAGGTTTCAGAATCCTTATACAATTTTCAAGTTTCAGCCGATCACTTGGTTCAATTTGTGTCAAATTTGGGTGTTGCGACGTTCATAGTATAATAGCATATTTCATTTTAATAAGCCGCTCAAAAATATAAAACGTGTTGTTCCAACGAATGGAACATTCTTGTATAACTGACAGCTGAGATAAAAGACGTTATTGAAAGTCGTTCAATTCTTTTCGTCGAGCCAGAGAATGATCGAAGTGCGTCGCAATCTGTTTATATTTAACCTACATATGTACATTCCCTAAAGCTTTTAAAAAGAGTTAAAAGAATAAATTAACAATTGTAATTGATGTAAGTTACAATCTATATCGTCGATTTGTAAGACACAGGCAGCTCGTTTATGAGATCCACCGTCACCGACCATTGCATTTTGTCGAGGAATGTTCAATTCCTCTCGTATTTCGTCAAGCTACCAGGGTGTGACACATTTAAGAACTAAGGACACTCTTTTGAAACCCGTCCTTAATGCCACGGACCGTAAAACTAAGAAGAGAAACACCAGCTCCAGGCTCTGTCCATAATACGGACGGAGCCATATTATGTCAGTGGAGAAAAACACGTATTGTTAAGTTTTTAATCTTATATTGTCGAGTTTTTAATCTTTCCATAAAGTTTGGGATAACGTAATCACACCAATGCCAAGTATAATACTGACGCTTTTATAAATCACTAGCTGACCCGGCGAACTTCGTACCGCCTTAGCGTAGCAATGATGCACTAAATAAAAAACAAAATATATACTCGCGTTTTTTTAAATAATTATGCAAAATTAAATGTTTTTTTTTATTTCTGAGAGATTTTCTTAATATTTTTTTCCGTAAGAACCTTCTCCAAATAATAACAAATACAACAAAAAAAGAATTAGTGAAATCGGTCCAGCCATTCACGTGTGATGCCGTGACCAAGGAAAACGGGTTTCATTTTTATATATATAGATATCTAGGCTGCGCGACATGAAAAAAACGTCTAAAACCAATACCTCATCTAAAACTGAATGGCAAGTCTTGCAACGTGATTATTTCGCTAATTTGTCTAGCTCAAGACTTTTTTCGTGTGATGAATTCCAGCACTGGTTTTTCATTAATGACTATTCCACTTTATGACGTGACTTGAGATGACTTCGTAGGCCAGAATCACCGCGCCCCTTTCTGGAATAACTTTGATTGCACAATCTACCACGCACAGTCTGATCGTCTACTTCATTAAAGTACGCCCATATTGCAATTTGCACTACACTTCAGTCTCATTAAGTTATTTTCGTTAAAAGAAATCAAATTGTCACAATTTTTTGCACCGCGAGCGTGGTTGCATACGCGCGTAAACAAAACAACGCTTGAAGTGAACAAACAAGCAAAGCGCGGGTTGGCGGGACGGGAAGTCTCACTCGTCCGCGTGCGTTGCCATAGATACACGACGCGTATGCGCAGTGAAATTCATCAACAAATTCTTCAAACATTTTGAGGAAGCGATTGCCGAGTTAGATTTTTATGAGGATGCGGATTGTTCCGCAATATTAGGAAGCGGAAGAGGAATCCTCAGCAACCTCATCTCGGGGTGCAAATTTGAACTCGTTACTTTTGGGGTTCTGTAACTAAAATTTATAAGGACATTACTAAGACTTTGCTGTCTGTCCGTCCGTCTGTCTTCAGGCTGTATCTCAAGAGCGTCAATAGGTAGAGAGCTAAAATTTTCATTGAATAGTCCCTATAACAACAAATACCAAAAACAAAATCTGTAAAGGAGTATAGTAACGCAATTTATTGCCAATTCGTGGTAGATAAGTTATGGGATAATGGTTAAAATTTTTGAATTGAATTTCAAATTTTATTACATTTAATAAATAAGTAAAATTGGAGTGTCTGTACATTTAATATATTTACAAAATAATCAATGTGGAGGTTCTAAGGAACAGTAATAGAATAAATATCGACAAAAAAAGTTGTCTGTTTGTCTATTTATGTCTTTGTCTGTTTGTAGGCGCTAATCTCAGGAACCACTGGACGGTTTTGAAAATTTTTTTTGTTTAATAGCTAGTTGGTCTGGGCGGTACGGTTCCCTCGTGATATACAAATTTTTGTGCAACGAAAATGCGGGCATCAACTAGTTTTTATTAAAATAAAACACTATTTAGGGAGAGACCAAAACAAAAACACCATGTTTGCCATATTTTGCTGCATATGGTGGCAACATTTTTTTCAACGACTAAGGTCATTTGTCTTTTGTTGTTTGTTAACCAAGAACATTTCGTAAATAAACTCGGTTTATCTTTTTTTTTTTTGACATAACCTTGAATACGATGTTGCCAAGGAGATTTTAATACCACTTACCGTTTTATTACATGAGTAATTAGTTACTTTGTTATTAGCAGCGACTATGCAACATCCTTCGTATCAAACTGTGATTCAACTTTAAAAAATCTTAAAAACATTACCAGCAGCCATAGCCTTTTTAAAAAAGATCACGTATAGGTATCGAAAATCTACCACAGCCATAATCCCATATCCGCCAGAATACTCTGCCCCCCTAGACAAGTGTCAAGCGAGTATCGTTTACGATAATCGCTTGGCGTGTTTTTGTATGGGATTGACATAG
>JAOTAV010076667.1:0-37899 GCA_026546445.1 Cyclargus thomasi | reverse complement strand
TTTAGTGTTCCGTTCTTTTATATGATCGGTTGACGCCTCTAAGGACATTTTGATAAAACTGGCTACAGCGTCACCATTCAAAGGTCTTATTACACTGTCTTATGGTACTAATATTCTGCCATCACAATTTTGTGAAATTCATCCACCACCATCTAGTTATGACCTGTTATTTGAACCCAGTATCCCATCCAGCAACGGTTAGCAAATGCGCCGTTTCTTTTTACAGCAAGATAGACAAAGTGACGGATACACAAAGAAAATAAGTGTTTCTATTGATTCATTTTCTATTGATCCATTGTTCTTACGATGGCTACGCTAGTGTGTCGTGTGTATACAGACATATGTCATGTGTGTACATGGGTCCTATTGCTCTATACTAGTAGAGTCTTCTAACCAGCTTATTCCACAGCTCATTTATCAGTTTAACTGTAAACGCTATCTCCAGCTATACTTAAGCGGTCGTAAAGAGACTGATGCACTTATTTCATTAAAGTATCACGAATTGAGAAATAAAATTTTACGACTTGAAAATTTCTAGTTTATCAAAAGTGAACCATCAATTTATATGGCTAATTCGGTTAAAAAGTTTGTATTGGGAGAGAGAAAATGCTTGATAGACCATCAAATTAATTTTTATCAACTAAATTATGAAGCTAGTTTTGTGACCAACACGCAGAAATACGGACCAAAAAGTCTAGTGTTGCCCTTTTGAGTTGGTCAAGTCCCATGTTGGACACCAGTTGTTACTAACCTGTAGTAAAGCATATTCTTTTGAAAGAAACCCATGATCGTACTTGATAGTTCAGAGATATAGGCGAATTTGGCCATCATCCATCGTGGCCCAAGGTTTTGTTTAGGATGCGAAAAAAATATACTCCACTATAACTGACTGACTGTCATATAGTGAACAGCCCAAACCACGGAACGGATCAGGCTGAAAATTGACATGTAGGCTGTTATTAATTGTTACAAAATTCAAACCCAACAAGGATAAAAAAGGAAATGGAAGTTTGTATGAGGCGTGTGCCAAAAAAAAAGATAAATACTTTCTTTTATAAAAAAAACGAGAGCGAATTCGCCGTCAAAAGGTACCTATATATAACCTATCCTATAAATTATACATATGTATAAATATGACATCTGTATGTCACATTGTGTACCTTTTTACTGGTACAGCATTTTTGTGTAAATGATCTTTCACATCAGTGTGAAACACTACCACAGACACCACTCTTCATTCTTCTAGGCGGATGCTGGTGTTTTTATTGCGAATGGCGCTTCATTCCCACTACTCTCATAAATCCTAGATCCAGATCTAGATTCCTAGGTTTTTTGTCAGGTTATGAAATGTCTTTGAGCCTAGGTCTTTTTATTGGGTTGGTTTATCCGGTGCTTTTGAAGCAGTACTAGATGATGCCCGCAACTCGTTACGCCAAAATCCGTTGATCGCGCGGGAAAGTATCCTATGTCCTCCCCCTGGATTCATAGTATCTTCATACCAAATTTCAGCAAAATCGGTTCTGCGGTTTGGGCCTGAAGAGGTAACAGACAGACAGACACTTTCGCATTTATAATATTAGTATGGATTGACAAGTATGAGACCTGGTTTTTTAGGTTTTGAGCTTCACCGTAAATGCTTAATTGGACCAATATCAGATATGGACAGAATTAAAGAGCGTTTTCTTTCGTTTCGTACGGGACTTTATCAGAAATTGATGTCAAATATGAAAATTAAAATTCAGGCCACGATAAAAATGTATATTTATAAAAATAAACAGGAGTATTCATACTAATATTACTATATATTATTATTTATATTAGCTGTGAATTCACAGCTAATATTATAAACGCGAAAATGTGTCTGACTGTCTGTCTGTCACCTTTACAACTAACTGTGCTGTTTGGTATAGAGATGGTTTGAGTCCCGGGAGGACAATGGGTATTTTCGTCCCTAAAATATACTGACAATATTCGTCACGCAAAAAAGTTGTAGGCATTAACTGGTCTATTATATAAAAGTCGGGTTTCCGTCCTGGCGCTATAATTTTAGAGCGAACGAACCGATTTCCACGGTTAGAATGGTCTTGGGCTCTGTGAGGTTTGTAGCGAAAAAAGTCAGGAAAAATTTCTTGAGAAAACCAGGAAAACCGGTAAAATCATTTAACGTACAGCGGCATCTCTGATACATGGCATGCACATCGGCGATCGACATCTACTCCTCGAGTACAATGAGTAGATGTCAAGCGCCGTTTTTTAACTGTAATATGAGAAGTTAACAGGGGACCTAAAAAAGCCGTAATAGCAATATTGCAAAGGAATAGCTCTACAATTAATTTTAATACGTTTTGTTAAAAAATTGAATAGTTTTGATAAAAAATGTTAATTCAGAATCAATTTAAATTGATTGTAAGATCACTGTTTTGCATAATAAGTAGCTATTTACAAGAAAAGTGACAATGGAATGGATGTTAGTAATATTGCGAAGTGACCTTTTTAGGGCGACTGAGCATAGTAATACTCTGTTCATTTCTTATATTACAGTTCCAAATTTTCATTGTGAGTTCTTTAAAGGGGTCAGTGTTCGCCAAGTTGATATATATTTAATTTTGTTTAAGAAAATAATTATTAGTAGCAGTAGTGTATACATTTAAGGCCTATAAAAATATATACAAGTAGATTCACACTATCATTTTCTAGAGCTCGTAGGTCCTCGTTTTTATAATCCACTGGAGGGTGATGCTATTAAATCAATTAAACTGGGTATTTACAGTATAATTGATCTACAGGTGAGCTGTCAGACGGCGCCAGTAAATCCACGCACACACATGCGACTATCTAGTCTAGATCTAAAGGATAGTCTAGACTGTACAATCTAGAACAGTGATTCCTTAAGTAGTCTATGACAGCCTGCAAGGGGTCTACGTTAACAAAAAAATTTTTGGGTCCATGAAATGAAAAATAAAGGTAAAAATTATTTAACTAAAAATTAACACTACAGGAAATCAATATTAGGTATGTAGGGGGCAATAAACATATAACTAATAGAGAAGTAACGTTAGCCATCCGTGTCCGAAACTTATTAGTGTTTCGGCACTGATAAATTAACTGCCAACCAACTAACACTCGCATTAAAACAGTACGCTTGGTGCGTAATAGACCTGCGTGTACGTACTCCGATACTTCCGACCAATCAGAGCGCAGTGGCTGTTTTTACGGCATAACATGGCAAGATACATAAATAGTTGAAAAGATCTAGATACATAAATAGTCGAAAAGTAAGGTCTAGTTGAAAGTTTCGTGTTGATTCCCTACAAAATTATTGTAGAGAATACAGAATTATTCCCAGTTAGTGAGTTTTTTAGTAAAGTTCTATGTCGATACATAGAACTTTACTAAAAAGCTCACTACAAACCATTTGATTGGCTAACAGTTAAACATGAGTGTCGAAAACTTTCAACCCACAAATTATTAAGGCTATTCTCTACATTAATTTCCCCTTGCAACCTTGGAGATAGGGTTGCCAGGTCGCCAAACCTAACAGACCAGCCAGTTTGGCCGAACATTTGGCTAAAAAAGCCGGACACCCAGGTAATATTGAAGATTTTGTCTTAGTGTACTATTGTGTCTTAGTACGACAAAAAAATTGTAAGTAAAATCAAGCCTTTATGATTATTATCATAAATCTTGTTAAGTTCTAGTGAAATAATAAATTAAATCGAATGCTAAATCAGTCTTAGATAGGTACTTTATTACCATATAATGTATACTTTAGAAGAAAAAAGCCTCTATTTTGGCCGGACATACAATCAAAAAGCCTAACTATGTCCGGCTTTATCCGGACGCCTGGCAACGCTGCTTGAAGGGAACCTAATTTAATCCATCTTCTGTTGTTACACTGCAAGCGTACAGCGCGCGCCGTAGCAAAAAAGGAGGCAGTCACTTTTTGGATTTCCGTAACCCAAAGGGTTTTAGAAACACTGCGTTTTGTCCCCCGTATTTTGACACGCATCCAGCGAATGCCTTCATGAAATATCTTAGCGAGTTTCCTAAAGCGTATATCCGGTTATAATTACAAGTGTGTAGCCGGCCTAATTCCCAACACCTGGTTATGTGCCGTTATTTCGGTACTTTTTACACACCTTTGTTATATAGTTAACAAGTATATCTTGCTCGTTCCCTCTTATGTGTTACATTTTCCCTCTCTCTCGTCGGCATCTCATTGATCTAAGCAATTGGAACATTTTGCATATTTAATAGGCGAAGTGCATACCAAGCAATTTTCTATTACATATAACGGCAACAATGAACATATTTTTTTTTTACATGTAAAAGAGAAATTAATATATACAGAGAAATCAGTATTTATAAAATTAGAGCGTCTGTAGCCTATTGGGTAAGACACAGCACAGGTGTTGTGCTGTGTTTCGTTCAATGAGTGAGTTTACCGGTGGCCCAACACCCCTAATCTCCTATCCTTATTCCTATTCTCTATTCCCTCATAAAAAAGCCAGATTTGAAACGTCGATCTGATTTTACAAACATATTTTAAAGTTTTTCAAGTTGTCGCAACAACGGACTTCCAGTGTATTGTAAAAATTTAGATCACGCTACAACCTTGAAGCTACGTTTAATATCGTTAAAACAAAGAAGTAATTCTTTAAACTATTTGAAGACAAAAACTCTTGATTCAGCCAACATGCGAATAGCTCACGCGATGTCCAATTTGAGGCGCTCTCAATATTTTCTTAGAACTATATTGTATTAATTTTAAGAGATCTGCCCCCCTAGACAAGTGGCAAGCGAGTATCGTTTACGATAATATGTTTTTGTATGGGATTGACCTATGTCAACGAACGAAAAGTCACGTGTAGTCGACTATGTCAATCCCATACAAAGCAAGCGAAGCGATTATCGTAAGCGTTAATCGCTTGCCACTTGTCTAGGGAGGTTGTACGCTTTCTTTGTTTAGTTTCTAGTTTTCTTTTTTATTAAATTTCTTTCATACAGAGAATTTTTCATATCACCGAGAAAATTGTGCGTGAATTCTATAAGTTTGTAATTTATTTTTTTATTAAAATATATTTTTATATCTGCATTCATTTTATATTTAAATTCTGAAACTATCACTGTACAAGTCAGCTTATTTTTAACAAAAATATTTGATTAACCAATTAAATAGCCATTAAACTAACCAAATTATTAACCAGCCGGTATGTCCTGGAGTAAATAAAATCGGGATTCGAACCCATTACCTCCGCGCGATGGGCGGGCAACGTATAATCACGGAGATTATAGGCAGTTCGTGAGTCCGTCAAATCATAGGTCGGCGTCTTGTCAATTTCGGCGTAAAAAACTAATTGTCTGTGAACTCGCCTTTACGACTGTCATTTCGAATGTCGATTTGAATTCGTTTAAATATTTTTATAGTTCCAAATTATTAGTTTCGAAATCAAATTGTTCTTATTTTGGGTAGTGAATTTGATTTGGTCTACCGTCTATCTACCGACATAGTTCATAATTATTCACTACACATATGACCCTATTACTATCTCAGGAACGCTAATAGCTATATTCGTATTCGAATAGAGAATTTAATTCTTTTATTCCCTTAGTTATTTCCCTTACTTTCATGAGTGATGCATCGTCGTTGTCGCTGGATCGAATGATTTTGTCGGGTTATGAATATTCGACGTCAGGCGTTATCTGTCAGTTAGGTATAAAATTAACTTAGGTTCGTCAACTGGGTCTAAATCAGTTTCTGTCATGGTACATCATAGGTTCATCTACAAAAACGATATTTTTTTTACCCTCTGAAATTCGATATAATTATCTAGGGACTATCTTACCCCAATTTGGAATCTTATAATGGCGGATGTGGTTTTGATAATTCTAGAGCAGTTACATACACATGTTCCGACACAATCATTCTCGAAAGAGCTTTTTGTGGCAAATTGCAATATAATGATAGACATTTAGGGCCTGTTTCACCGCTTACAAATAGTCTCTATCCATAACTTTATTTGACAAATGTTGTATGGAGAATCTGTCTAAAACTTGTGGATAGCTTAACAGAAACTTTATCAGAAAGCGGTGAACCAACCCCTTCATGTACAATGTCCTAGCTAGCATCTCGTGGGTTCACTCGCGTGGAATTTGAAAAATTGTGCATGAATATTTTTGTATGCTCCTTTAAAACCATGATGTTTTTCCAAGACCAAAAGCAAAGTATTCAACCTTACCAAATCCTTGTCTATGCCAAAAATCAAGTCGATTGGTTGGTCCGTGCATGAAGAAAGGACAAACAAAACTTTCCCATTTATTATAGTAGTATTGATGGTGTGGATATCTATCGCCTATCTCCGTCTTTTCGTGATTAAATAGAATGTTATTCGTGTACTCAAAAAAGAAGAAAGTACCATCAGAGAAGTTGAAACAGATACAGATCGTGAATCTAAGTAGTTTGGTCGGGCTATGTCAAACTCAGCCGACGATCACGGTTTACATGGAATTGAGTTATTCCGACCAAATGACATAGGTCCGTCAACTGGCTCTTTTTCAATTTCGCCCATTATACAATGCAAAAGTTGCACTTGCAATCAAACGTGTGCCCAAACTGTCAACATTCTTTACAATTTTAATAAATTGTAAGTTTCACAATACCGAATACAACGAACAAGTCCCCCGCCAACACGTTTTCTTTATCGCTTACGATACTTAGTGACTGAAGCGGACGTCAGTCCTGGCGCCGAAAACAGACTCATACTAATTTTTTTTTAAACGGGCTTTGGCCCACCACTGTATCTCCTGTGTCGCCAGGATCGACAGCGGTATCCAAACACGAAAACCCTTTGATATGATCTCAGGTAGCCCGAGGGACTTGCTAAAGCTGCCTTGGGACCCGCTAATTAATCAGAAGATAGGAGGAGTAGGAAGTAGTAGAATTCCCTCCCCAAAAATAAAGCGGGAGACAGCACAATTTTGCAATGACCGAAAGTCAAAGGACTAAATGGGAAGCACCACGGAAAAAGTTAAAAGACTCATACTCATTACACGCAGTCAGATGTTCGTCAGTACTCGAGGCGACAGTACCACACTTGGAATCGATTTACATGTCGACAGTTCCAGTAGCTTATCCATGACTTTGAAGCAATAGTATTTGTCGATACTGGATAACGACTACGTAAATTTTTAGTATGGCAATTTTAGTTCTGCAAGTATCCGCTAGAGGCGCTGTACAATTTTGCCACACTAATAATGTGCGTAGTCGCTATCGAGTATCGACAAATACTATTGCTTCAAACTCATGGAGCCACAGGTCCGCACTTAATCAGCAGTTGACGTCAGTTATTGACCCAATGGAAAATAAATAATCGTCATTTCTATAATCTGCCTTAATTATAGAAATGGCGATCGAAATGTACGGAATTGATATGAATCGATTGTCGACTTTATAACATCAAACGCTGTCTTTTCATACATTTTTGATCGACGATTCTCTATAGAGGCGATAAAGAAAACGTTGTGGCTACGGGATTTGACAACAAATATGTTGTTTTACTTTCACATTAAATGTCTTACCAGCGGGGTTACCCGAGCTTAAAATAATCTTTAAATTGACGACGCCTACGAATATTGGGTTTGACTGATTAATTAAACACTATTAATGTAAGTCGAACTTAAAGTTAATTATAAAAGTTCGTGATTAACTAATGACTCAATAAAACAGACCTCCATGAGAGTTCAATTACTAATCATCTATTATAGTGCCAAACGAAAATGTTGAGTTTATGATACATGTCAAAAACAAGACATTATCAAAAGACTATGGTTTAGCTAACGCGTGTTAGTAATAGGAGTTAAATAATAGTTCATAAAGCAATAAGGTACAATTGAGCAGCGGGTATTAAGAGCCCTTATATGCGTACATGCAAGGGGGGTGCAGCGGAGCGGGCCGTATTTATATAAGTTTTGCGATGATGCACTCCCCAATGAAACTTCTAAATGCGGTCCAGCCCGTGCTTCGTTTAAAAACCCAAAACCCTAATCTTTAAATCCCCTTTGAAATATTTGTTTCAGTGAACCCGGAGCAGCTAAAGTAGGACATTGAGGTTTCTCACTCTCTCAATTTTCAAACAAGCAGACTAATGGAAAGCTACTGCCGTTGCCCATGGACACTCGTTACATTCGAGTAGTCGCAAGGGCGTTGTCGGCCTTTTATCAGGGAATAGGCTACAGAGGGAATGGGCTACAGGGATAGGGATAGTGGTCGGGGTTTAGGGAAGTTGGGCGTCAATATCCATCATATGATGCCATAAAGAGCCCAATGCCCCAAACACAAAGTGAAGCCCAAAGTGGCTGGCATTCGAAACGCGCGGTCAATTGACCCTGTTAACTGGTATAAGAACACATCAATTAACCGAAGAAAGAACTATAAAAACATTAAATTGATCCGTCTGCCGGTTGGGCAACTTATGGATTGTAGGACTTTGTAGATGATTTATTGGATATTATATATCCAATTTTACTAACAGACAAAATATATAAATGTGAAACTTTCGTGTATTCGGTTGTATGCTAGTCGCATGCACGCCGAAGCTATTACACGGATTTTCAATAAAATTTGTTGGGTACAAACACTATTTCTCAGAATAAATGGTTTTGGGGTATCAAATAAAAAGATTTCTATTTTGCAAATCCGCGAGATAATGCTAGTAATTTATAAAGCTAAAACCCTGTTGTTCTTCAGATTACCTCTTTATAATATTAGTGATTGGCTCTTGCCCGCCGGATGTCCGCGTGAAACTTGAATAATCCTGTTTTTGCAAAACTTTTTGATTACTGTTCGCCTCGTATTGGTCGCAGCGTGGTATAACCTATAGACTTCCTCGTTAAATGGACAAACCAACAAAAATAGAATTTTTCAGTTCCGATCAGTACCTCCTGAGATTAGCGCGATCAAACAAACCAACAAACTCTTCAGCTTAATATTATTAGTATAAATAAATATCGATATCACAGGCGATGATATTGATAGATATGAATATCGATTTGGCGTGTCATCGGACGGATTGTAGAGTGGCGCCAAAACGCAATGAGGACAATGGCCGCCGGCCAAGTGCGATCGCGCCGCTCGGTTATTTAATGTCCATGGCCTTCTTAAAGAGTGAGCATACTGTGACGAGGCCTGCCGGGGCTCGTCACATTTTTCAAACTTTTACGACCGAGTGCGCCCTTAGTATAAAAATTGCGATGCGCCGAGGCACGTCCTGTTAGTGTGCGCGAAGCATGCGCGAAGCTTTGGACGACTAAGGCGAAGTAAAGTGGTTATCTATTTAAGAGCATACGTATGTATCTGCGGGAACGGAACAAAGTGTGTCCGACTTATAAAGTTGACTGTGAAAGTGCACCACTTATAGAGAACTTTTTCGTGATAATATACAATCACAAGAAAACTCTTTCCAGTGAACTCGTACACCCTATAAAGTTAAAAAATTCTACCCCTAAGGAGGTGAAATAGGGGTTGAAAGTTTGTATGAAAGTTCGCCATTTGTATACCCCTAAGAGGGTGAAAAGTGGGTTCTAGTTTCTATAATTTTTTTATGAAAGTTCATCATTTCTTAAGTTAGAGACCTAACATTTTGTTTCTGAGCTGCTGATTTAAAATAAATAATTACGTGTTTAAGCGTTTAATGAATTTTACTTCCAGAGGGTGAAATAGAGGTTGAAAGTTGGTATGAAAATACTTCTTAAAGCTAGTATAAAAAAGCTAGTATTTTTATATCACCCTCACGCCGGAAAACATTAGCGAAGTGTACTTAACATGTTCGGTGGTTTGAAGATTGAAGTTTGATTTCACGCAGCAACATCATGCCGTGAGTGCGTGTGTCACAATGCACTTGGCAAGGACCAGGTTAACATAAATCATGTGGAGTTCACGGCTGCGCTGGCGCCGGAGCCTTGGCCGTCTGCCACAGTCGAATTAGCAGTTAGCACTATTAGCATTAAGTGTTCTAGTTACACATAGCCCGCAGCATTTACAGTGTACAGTAGGTACTAGGCCCGCAGAAGAAGGTTTTAGGTTTCTGCATGCTGGACGACCATGATTATCGTGTTTGCGAGCATAGTAGATCTTGGGTAATCATAAAAATGTACCAAACTACACTAATTTAATTAATCTATTGTTATTGAAAAAGAAGTAGTCCAATCAGTTTTTTGTTAAATTAGAAACAACATTTTGTTACATGCTTTTAAAGTAGTCAG
Organism: Cyclargus thomasi; assembly: GCA_026546445.1. Classification (NCBI taxonomy): domain Eukaryota; kingdom Metazoa; phylum Arthropoda; class Insecta; order Lepidoptera; family Lycaenidae; genus Cyclargus; species Cyclargus thomasi. The sequence goes on along the minus strand of JAOTAV010076667.1, from coordinate 27,639 downwards.
TTAGAAAGAGAGATCCGATGTTGATAATGACGTCAAAGTCTATAAGCTGCATACAAAATTCATACTAAATTACGTTTTGAGAGATGGGTAGAAAACTTAAATCGCTTATATCTTTCTTATTTCTCAACAGAATTCAGAGATTTTTTGTAATTATGTATATCATCTTTTAGCCCACTATCATAATAATTGACATTCGATAAATTTTATTTCACACGCATCATACACGCATATTTCCTATTGGGGATTGAAGAAGCGACATAAGATATAGAGCTTCTTACAGTAACATGACGTCGAATACTTCCACACTAATAATCATATTATGCTTATAAAAGCATCGAGCATATAACCAATAGAGAAGTAACGTTAGCCATACGTGTCCGAAACTTATCAGTGTTTTGTCACTGATAAATTAACCGCCAACCAACTAACGCTCGCACTAAAACAGTACACACCAATAAGGGACCTGCGTGTACGTACTCCAATTTTTCCGACCAATCGGAAACAAAAACAGATTTGATTTGCCCTCTTTTGGTTCTATGCTCGATGATTATAAGTGTGAAATTGTGTCTGTCTGTTTCCCTCTTTACGCCTAAACGGTTTGAGATCTGGGGAGGGACGTTAGACACATTTTGTGTCATCTGGCTTTAGGTAAATGTGATGCTTATAAATAATGCTGTTAACAGATTAGAAACCTATAAGGAAAGCAACAAAGATGATTTCATTAGGAGCAATTAGCTTCAGGTAACTAGTGATGCGACTAATAGTATAGAGACTGGCGCCGAGAAATGAGGTCGGCAGTCGACACGCGAGCGAGGTGTCGATAAGTGGCTAATCCTCATTAAAAACGTCCGTCTAATATACAATTTCCCATCTCGTTTACTGGTTAATAAATTACTGCAGTTTACTGTTGAAATATTTGCCGGATTATAACATAAGGAAATCGCGTAAAGTTATTATAGTTATATAGTACCTATAAATTTCGAAATTCGCATAAAACTATGATACTAAACGTAAATTGTGATCGTAGAATGCATTCGCTATTAAATTTGCAAGAGTCCTAGTTAATTATTTGTACGCATAAATTGTGTAACGATGTTATAAGGAAGTTATTTATTAACAAAGGATATTATTATATTTTAAAAATTTTAATCTAAAATTTATTTTAGTCTTTGAATCATAAATGTTGTGCCAAAATAAAATTTTGTGTGGTTAATTTATTCAAACCGCTGCTCGATAAAGAATGAAATAAATGATAATAATTTACTTAATTGTTTAATTTTATCAGCTAGTTGTTAACTAGATCAAGATATTGTATGTTCATATTTCTACTGTGCTGTTGAATATATCTTTTGACTAAATTACAATAATCAAATATTTCGAATTAATAATAATTAAGACAACTAATAATGGACAGAATTTGAATTTTGACTTAACTTACAGTTAATATAATGTATCAGATATACTATCAATGTAACTATCGACATAGTCGATATTTACAATTATTATCGACATCGATATTAGTGAATTTTCGATAGGGTACAACCCTACCGGATGGCCACCCGGCGCCTACCGTCGCGCCGTCCGCAAACAATGCTTGTTTAAGTGCTTTGAAAAAACGCCGCCACATAATTATTATGCAAATACCTCAATTCGCTACTAAGTTAGGTATTACTTGGTAGTTGGTACTTGGTACCTGAGCATATACTGCCTTACTTCTAACCGAATCGTGTATCGGTTAAGCTGGATCTCAACAGCTTTTGGCATCTAAAAATTATAAAACGGATACTATTTTTGATGTCAGGGGTGTCGCTACTGAGATCGAGCCGATTCGATTCACGATTCAGCTAGGACCTAGGAATAAGGCAAGTTTTGATAACGTCACAGTTAAGGTTCAGTTCCAGTAAAGTCTAAAAGAAACAGGACGAAACCTACTTCAAGAGGAAAAATAAATCTTCTTAGAAAATGCAACTTAAAGGCCTGCCCGCTGGACTGTAGAGTTCAAGGGCCATCACCAATTACCTGCAATTAGAAGAAAACTTATATTAATACAAGAAAGAAGCATAATTATAATTATTATACATAACCATAGCCACTGTAATTGCGGTGTATACATAGTGTACTTGTAAACAATGTTCTGATTTACAGCCCGTAGCTGAGTGTAAATAAACAGATGCTCGTCTCAGTCTCGTGTAGCGTTTGCAGAAAAGTTTTTTTTTAATAGAATTGTTGGGCAAAAAAAAAATATGTTTGCAATATTACGCTTTACACTGTATAAATCGCCAGTAAGCTCGAATAATTTACTTTGAGTTTTATTTTAGAATTTAAGGATGTTTATATTTAATTTTTTTTTTAAAATATCTATTATATTTAATATTTTTTACAATTCAATTTAATACTTTTAATTCATCAACACTTCATCAAATCACACAAAAAGGTTCATTTATTAAATCAACCTATGTCGATTTAATGAATTAATATTACATTTATTTATAACAGTTGCTTATCACACTGAAAAAAATATATCTCTACCGATTTTTTTCCACTGCTCTCTTGAAACTTCATGCAAAGTTTCACACTTTATAATTTTCATCCGCTGATTTACTCATTTTCATATAAATTATTAACAGAAGGCCTAAAAGGCTATTTGAAGAGAAACTGAGGTAGTCAATTACTAAAACAACTATAATTACGTTTACCGGTTTGCTATAACTGTACCTACTTTATTATTAACGCCAAACAATGGGTAGGATGGGAAAACAACCGCTTTCCTACATATTTTCCACTTTCCAATAGAGAATAGGTGAAATGCATAGACAAGTCTTGTTTATGATATTATAAACTAAATAGAATAAATTCTATTGTCTAAAGTAAATTATCTTATTTGTCTAAAGACAAAGATTATCAGTCTCCTTTGCTTTTAAATCTCCAGATTATAATCTGGAGACTGCGGACTGATAATTATCAGTCCGCCTGTATTTCTCCTTGAATCGAATTGGGTGAAATTTTTGGTTTTGAGTTTTTTGGAGAGCACGTGCCGCGTGGGTATGATAGATTAAAAAAAATACGATACAGAGAAAAAAAGAACACACTTTAATATTATTTTGCTGACGATACAACTTTTCAGTTTACATCCACATCTGTCGCCGCGAGTTACGACCAGCCATTATGACCCCTGTTTTATTATTTACCCGAACAAATACCGCTTAATTATGAACAATGTAGAGTTCAAGTTACGCTGGTACGTCCCTAGAAGAGAATCTATTTGAATATATCCCACGACGTTTATATTTGGAATTTTTAATTTTTAAATCACTGGCTAGCTTCAAATCTGACGGCGAGGGGTTTATAATTTGTGTAAAGAAATGTAGTAAAACGTCACACGACAGAAAGGGACAGCGAACCTTGATCAGTTAACCAATGCTTAAATATTTTAATGAAAAAGGGGGTAAAAGTTTAATCTCAAGGTAATTTTTTTTAACTTTCCCGCCACTACATCTCCTGTGTCGTCAGATTCAGCGGCGGTATCCAACCACGAAAATCCTTTGATATGATCTCAGGGTGATCTTAAGATAATTAATAGATCTTAAGCTAATTGTAGATTTTTTTACAGGATGCTAGATGTTGCTTACAACCTCCATAATTCGTTTATCGCGCGGGAACAATAAATTTTTCCGGCATAAAAAGTATCCTTTGTAAGCACCCCGGGACTCAAAGTATTTCTATACCAAATTTCATTTAAATCGGTCCAGCGGTTTGAGCGCGAAGTTACGGACTGACAGACCGATAAACAGACACTTTCGCATTTATAATATTAGTATATGGATAACATGTTCAATTCAATCATTCAATCACATAACATTGTGATTGAATAATATCCAAACCGCAATTTTTCTATTCTTTGGGAAAAACATTATAAATTTTAAGAACAAATGTAAAATTAGTAGCCTGGATAATAAAAATCTCTGAATGTTAAGACAGCAACAATTTTTAAAGTTTAATAATATCAGTTCTAACTTCTCTCCGAGATCCGACGCATGGACCTTCAAGTTCTCCTACAAAATATATTGTAATTTTTATGAAATTAATGATTTTGATTTTCCCTAACTATAAAGCCTTTGAATATATTTTGCTATTTAACCGACTTAAGTAAGAAGTGTTATACTAACTGTTACTACCATACCAGTATTAATTGGTCCAGATAAATTTGGGTCACAAAACTAACGCGCTGCAAGGCCGATGGGTCCGCCATGTTGGTATCGTAAAAACTGTACGTTTGTCAGCTCTGATGCAATAGTTCGAACTTATTTTACCTCTGGTAGAGTCATAATGTCGATGGGATAGGTATTACTTTCGAATGACTTTCTGGAAGCAGGATATTTAGAAGTAAAGTTACTTCTGAATATCCTGCTTACAAATAGTAGTTACTGAATAAATAATAAAAGAATTTATGACTGAAAAACAATACTAGTTATTCCTCTAACTTAGTAAACTTGATGAGGGTTAAAATTAAAGTAGGTTTTTTTATAAAAATAAGGGGGCAAACGAGCAACTACAAGGAAAGCAACAACCACCGCCAAAAGACACTCGCAGCATCAGGGTTGGATGTGCGTTGCCGGCTTTTTAAGAGGGAATACGCTCTCTTCTTGAAGGTTTGTCGGTCGTAGCGGTCCGGAAATACTGCTTTTGATATTGCATTCCAGAGTTTCACTGTACTTTAAGTATATCAAAACAAAACTTTTATGATAGAATACGAAAATAAGAATTCTAGTCTTGACGTTGACCCTAGGCTTAGTACTTGTAATGGTAGAACATTAAAACCTAAATAGTGAATCTTACAACGTATTCCCACTAAAATACAGAGTATAAATTATGATAATTTCACCTTAGTTATGAGTTATGACGCATTATGCATAGCAAAATTCTGAGAAGTAATTAAAATAAAGCGAGAATACAAATGACTTAAAATAATAAAAATTCAGGAATAAATTTGAATACGCTAAAAATAATTTAGTCATTATCCATAGCACAACAAGCAGTAGATTACAAAACACAAGCAGTAGATTACAAAACTACATTTTAATTGTAAGTTAGGAAAAAATGTAAAGAAGAAAACCGTGTGTCTAAATCAACTATCGGACTTTAACCGGTTATTTGGAGGTTAAAAATTACCTTTGTAATCAAAATAAAAGTGCACTTGAACGAGTGCCAAGTGAGTACAGTTCCAAAACCAGAGATGTGACTGTACGACCACGGCATCTCCAAAAGAACAGAAGACTTATCAAGGATATGATTCAGAGAGTTTGACGTACCATCATTCCGAGATCACGCGAGCAATTAATTGACGTTTTCTAAGGGTTTTTGAGATGAGTGTATTTATGCGTTGTATGATTGGAGTTAGCGACAACCAAAGTTGCAATCCTGGACAAAAAACTTCTGAAGCCGAACACTGTAAAATTGTTTAAAGAATTCTTCTATCATAAAGATTTTGTCACATCGATAGCTTTGATTCGCTACCACAAACATGGGGTCAAAATACTGTTGCAGATTTAACATTATTGTAAAAAAATTGTCTGTAGAAGAATGCTCACAGAAAGAAGATAACAGTATCGAACGGACGCCCGTCAATAGCGATATCAATTATTTTCACTTTTCAAACAATATGCTGTTGTATTTGTTGTTTGTGTGGATTTATTGCTCCAACATTAACCGCGAGGCAAAACGCAAACTCATCGTTTTGTTTCGGCTCCGGGATGATACAGGATGCAACGCGGTGAAATATTTTAACAAAATCTTTATCTAAGACACTAACTTTGGCCTTTCAGTAATTCAGTTTTTAGCAGAAGGCATATCATGTTTGTTCTTAATGTGGTGGGCTACTTAAAAAATGTGGCATGATAAAACAATGCACTCCATAAAACGTCTTTATAGACGTAACGTTTGTATAGACAGAGCCAGAATCTTCTAGGAGCTTTCAGCCGCTTGCTAACATTGGACCTGCCTCTATCTATATATTAATACGCGAGCGGAAAACTTTAAACCCCTTTTTTAAGAAAGACGCGTAGATATAAAAGCATGTAATTTCTCCCAGTTGTAGTTGATATGGAGGAGAAGCGTGGAATACCGATATTATTTAAAAAAGGTGCTTTAAATTTTACATATTTTTAATAAATAAAACTCTACGCACACTACAAAATTTTGACATGACACGGTATTCATACACGAACTACTCTTTAGTCTATGATTGAAGTTTGATTTCTTTATAAATATCATCAATTTAATGGTTTGGTAACGAGCTATATGCCAATTGAAGCCTGTGATTGAAATTAGATTATAGCTTTTTAAAGCTCCTCTACACAATGAATTTCAAAACTCATGGTCGAATTTCGACCACAGGGCGACCTCTAGTAACAATAAATAGTCCTTATCTTATGTTTAATGTACAACAATGTATAAAAGTAACCCTAATTAACGTTTATTGGTCATCTCAGAGATAAACAGGCAAAATCAATTACCCGTTATCTAAGGACTGGACCGAAACTCTTATCACACCGACGTTCCGGGAACGGATGGCCTAATTGAAGTCGCCAACACATTCTAGAGGATCCTTCTGTTCTCCAGGTAAATGTTCGGACATGGTTCGAGTGGTTTTTTGCAGGTAAATGCCCAATTTTTTGCTCTACCTGACTTGTCCCTTTTGAAAATTCGTCATTAGATAATAGTTAGTGCTTTGTCTCCGGTTTGTGACTGTTTCTGAGTCATTAGCTACCTGTCCTCTTAAACCACTCCATCAAAATATGTTGTCGCCATACTCAAACACTTGACAATTCTTTAAGTGCACATTCCGATAACCCAAGATGTTTTGGCTGTGGGTGTTTTCAAGATTAACATTGGAGCTTTTGCTGTTTTTCTAAGAATCAAGTAGAGTATTGTATTGTTTCAGTATTATTACTGCATTCTGAGTCATTAGTCTATTGTTTTGGTCAATAAATAAGTTCATTGTCTAATAATTTTGTTTATTAACAAAGTAAGCTTCTTGTTTAGTAACATTTTAGATCCTTTTCCGTTAATTCGTTCCCTATCTTCTCGTAAGCCATAATATCTTTCCATTAAAACTTTCGACCTATCTGCGTTGCCGTCAAACCATTTTTCAAAGGACTTTGGGAATATTATCCTTATCCAAAAATAAGTCGGCATTAAGATTTCCGTTACCTAATGTCAACCGGACCTGTAATCGAAGCTGATAAATCTTCTGCCGTCGTCATTAGGATAGCTGATACGGCTAAAAGCATCGAGGACATAAAAATGGGCCCGCTAAGTATATGTTCGTGTTGAAATGATAAGGTTTTTTTTTGTGCCGGCGATAGCGGCTTTATAAGGGCGTAGGTTTGTTTGGTTTACACTGGTTTATTTGTTGCTCTTGTTGATTTTGTTGCTTCAACAGGATGACTATGCGTTATTGCCTACGAATTTTCATAATTTGTTGTCATTAAATCCTACAAATTTTTTTTTCTATATTCGACTGGATGACATCGTGAAAGCGTTTATTTGCTGGACATATAATCTATATTCAGTAAGAGTTACGTTAGTTTTACTTACATAACGTAAGGTTACCGCGCGCCGCTTTCCATCTGTTAACGGGGCTAGTTTTATGTTTTTCGTCTTTCAAGCGCACCTGCTTCGCGTGTAAATAACGGATTAAATCGGGCACACCCATCGATCCTCTTTGATCCCGAATGTTTGTTTAGACGAGAACCCATCGAGAATTGTTCTTTGGTGAAGTGGCTTATACGAGCTTGTGGGAACTCCTCTATCTCCGTTCTCGCATCAAATTCGTGCTAGCACTTATCCAATATTTATTACTTCGCGTCAAAACGGGATTGCAGCGTTTAATATATTTTTACATGTTTCCTCTCGTTCGGTCCTATTCGAAATGAGAGGGATGAATCACTCGATCCGCTATCCTTTATTGCGATCGAATAGAGTTTATTTTGGTTCGTGCACCGATGTATCGCAATGACTCGCTACGGTCGCATGAGCGCATTCAGTTGCTTGTTTGTTCGATAACGTCGTATGTCCATGATGTTTTTAATTGTGATTCTAATGGGTGGTGATAAAGTTTACTTTGCCGTCGTTAATATCTATCGAGCATAGCTTATCCTTGCGGCTGGCGCCGGCGCCGCACTTACGTCGCTATTTTTTCCCGCACCTTGTGCGCATAATATATGTTCATTAAATTCGTAATTTATTCAGTTTTTATTGTTTTATTATTTTAAACACATTAATCACATTGTTAAATGTATGTTAACGTTAAATATTTATTTAAAATGTACAGTTAAAATTACATTTGCACTTATTTTTTGTTAGTCACGCAACTTTTTTTTTGTTTCCCTCGTTCGAGTGATTTTTTGTGTGGCCCTTCGTGTTTGGGCCTGTGCCTCTTTTGGTCTTTTGAGATACAATTTTGAGTTTCTCTTTAATAACTGTGGCGTGTTGTCATATTTTTTGCGTTTATTTTAGTGGCGCATGGCGTCATGATACCTAAAGAGATGGAAGAAAGGTTCTGTTGCCTTTGCTTTATGCGTTTGTAATGTTACTATTAATAAAGTATAACCGGATAATGTAGAGCTTATTGATTATTCAGTATGAATAAACAAACATTGTTTAGAATGATTCAAGATCTAGTCGTGCAGGTCTATCAATGAGTTAGTCTGTGTCCTAGATGTGATTAATCAATGAAGCAGATGGTGTCAAATTATAATGACATCATTATTCCTTTTCAGAGTCCCATGAGTCCTACTACTAGATGTAACTGTCAAATTATAGTTTCATGCTTTATTTAATGCTTTAAGTGTTATTAAACAATTTTTCTTTTGATCATCTCGTTACTGATTTTTTGAGAATATTTACTAAAAAAAAGTGAAGTCAGTACTATAGTGTAGTAAACTTTAAGAGTGTTCGCAAACCATTTGCTTATTCATACCAATGTCATAAATGGAAAAGTGAGTTTGCCCTTCCTTGGTTATCGAAGCAACTAATGGACTTGAATTTTGACATAGACTTAGTTGATGGGACGGAGTGTAACATCGCCTACTTTCGGTCTTGGCAAAACATCTTCTTCCCCAAAATGTACGTACCTATATAAAAAAGAATTCCACACGAGTCGCTACGTATCCTTAACGCAAAATTCATTTCATCTACATCCATAAAATACATCCCATACGCAAAACAATAATTAACTTTTCCTTACAGGACGCCATTAAAAATGATGCCGGCATGTTTTATGCAACGCGTCGCCCACCGCACTTGCGGGCGCCAATACCAGTATGCAAATGCTGATTATTCCCCCGACTTTCTCCGCATATTTACTCATTACCATATAATTACCATGGCTTGTAATTACCTGCATTCATTGTTGGTAATTAACCAAAATTTTCCTGCGACGGCTATTTTTATGTATTGCGAAAAGATACAGTTTCCCAAGTGAAAAGTTTTCATGTTTATTAATATAAACGGTATGAAGTTCAAGGATAAGAGTTCAGGGCCCCATCCATGTTCAGTTATGATTTATAGCCGTGGTTGCGAAACTGCCGATTAAACACAATCGACACATAATTTCTTTTCGCTTCTATTGGACAACCTTGGTCTAACATCCATAATCTTCAAATACCAAAAAATGAGGTTCGAGATGTGCGAAGAAGAAGTTCGATTTCAGATCATCTGAGCTTCCAAATAAGTTCAGAATTTACGAAACAAATTCTTGCTAAGCGATAAAAATTTTATAACACTAACTTATGTTCTGTGACACACGAAAAGAGACATAGCTTCAAAGCCTTTAATTAGCAAAATAGCGAAGAATAAAGCTTAAACTACCATCTTGCCTTTGTGGCTGGGGTCAAATGTTTACTGATTAAATCTTGCAGATGCCTGTGTAATTATAGTACCGGTTCCTAGGACAAGCTGGAGATTGCATTTGGAATCGTCGAAATTAATTGCAGAGGTATTCCTTGTGACTTGCGGGACAGGAACTGAAGAGAATTCTCTACATTCACTATGCTGGGATTTTTTTTAACAATTTTTAAATTTATTTGTATTCTTAAATGTTTCCGGGGCAACGAGAAGGTTCTATGTTCGGTTGTAACTATATATTTTTTTATAAAAACGTATCAAAATCACCTCTAATTAAAAAATTAATTAAAAAAAAGTTTTATGATATTAAGATCCTTAATACTAGGTTATCTCTCTGTCTCTAATGTCTGTTTTACACGTATTAAGTAGATAAGTAGGTAACTAAATTTAACGTTAAGTCATTTAACTTCATGTAAACCTAAAATTTAGTAGCAAGTGGCAAGTCAAATGACTTAAAATTGAGTTAAAATATAGTCAACTTATGTACTTAATACGTGTAAACCAGACATAATATTAAGTGCCAAGTTTACAAGACAAATATAATATTTAAGCAAACAGCGGGAAAGAAAAAGCTTTATCGACGTGTATTAGCAAAATTTTTGTAATTTTGATTGTCATCGAGTTATTAAAATTAATATTGCCGTTATAAAGTACCAAACCCATAGAAAAACTGCGGCGTTCTTTGCTCATAACTCAAAAAGTACTGTTGTACATAGCGGCATTTTAGCTTGAGGACGGCAGTATACTGAGACTGTACTTGTATATAATAAAGATGACTCACAGACTACAGGGTATTTGTCAATTGTCTCATCCTCAATTGTTTGCAAAACATCACATACTTCCACAAAAGGTACAGCAAAACCAGCTTCGACTCCGACAGCGGAATCAAGCCAGAAAAACTTCTCCATTAACAAACTAGTCTATTTTTAATATCATACAATTGTTCTTTATGAACTGTTTGTCGTATAAGGCATCTTGCGTAGACAGAAATGCCGTCCGTCGAATAAATTTGCATGATATGAAGGAAAATCTTAGAAAGTCCCTCAAAATTAAAGTTAAATATTTCGTCGTATTTTCTTTTCGTAGAATATTTGGTCTGACAACTCTCGTCTCATTTTCCGCTCTCGTCGAACTTTGTGTTGTCTAAAAACGATGTCATATAAACCTTCCCTACGCCTTTTCTCGTTTTATAGTTTCATGCTATTTCTTTTCTTTCACGGCAAAACTTTCCTTCTCTCTATCTCTGCACTTTCTCTGAAGTTGGAACTAGGCATCGGGCTGATGATAATGAATGCATTAACGCAATTATACCGGTCTTAATTGAAGGCGCCTCGCCCCCACAGTCAGACAGATAAACATAAATATTTAAGGAACAACCAAATATTTTGAACGGCGATATGTTCTTGGAAACGAACAGAAGTTCATGGTTTTCATCACGTTAGTCTGCTATGACGGTTGTACTTATCATGAGGCATTTTTTGCCATTCAAATGGCGTGTTTGCAGTCCTAATCTATATATATTTTTGATTTCAACAAAAATAGAGATACATATTTTTTATGTTTAACGAATGATCTGTCTATCTGCTTGTCTGTCTTCTTTGTGTCTTTTTTTATTTTGAATCATCCAAGCTCGTCCCTTCCTACCGGTGTCTTTTAAGCAAATTGTAACTATTATTTTAACAAGTGATGTTAGTTTTTAAGTTTGCCAAATGCTAACTAACAGTTACCCTGTTGCCTAATATATAGGTTAAGCCGTTGTCCGAGTCGTAACTCGTATAATAGTCGTATAATTCTCACACGTACTGACATATCCTGATTACGACAACTTCATTGACAGACAAATTCCCCCGTTTTTGTACACATATACTAACTAATTGTATATTTTATTGAGTTCACTTTTTATAGTGTTACGAGAGTTTTAATAGTTTTAGTTAAAAGAACTCTTGCCCAGTTACTAGAACATAAAAAACTGTTTTTAACTTATCATTAAGAGCTATCTTAATAGTTTATGTCAGTATAATCATTGTGTGGTCAAAATTCAAATAATGATGTCTTACCATAAAACAATAAAATGTAATTTCGCCAATATAACATCTTAAACATGTTTATATTGTGTTTGTATTAGTATCATAAATTGTTTCCCTCTAGGGTTGTCAGCCGACACTTTTTATTAAATTACACTTTGAACATTCTGTCTGTCCTTGTTCGTCTGAGCTCGTCAAATTTGACAAAAGTGTTTGGTAACGTACCTATGTAGTATCATAAAATTGCTCTTCATTGTTTCTTTGATGTTGTGGCTATTATTGTCCAAAGTAAGATGGCGATTTAGGCGATTAGGCGATTGTGCAACATCACATTATCCTTCGTGTCGGCCCTACATCGTGTAGGTGTCACACAAGTCTGGTTTGTCTAGTGTTTAGTGTCTACGCAGTGACACACCCACACACGCCGGTAGCTGACAGCGGTTATCAGCGTAATTAGAGGTAGACATGACAATTCGAGCTTTGTAATGTACCTATGTATGATTTCAGTAACTTTCCCTTTATACGATACATGTATTTTAATGAACGATAGACGTGTGCCATACATTTTCAGTCATACAATCAGAAAGTGTGTTTGTATGTTTGTCCTTCCCTCACGCCCGGGCCCCAACGAAACAACCGATGGACTTAATTTTTGCATAGACTTAGTTAAAAGGATGGAGAGCAACATTCGGGTCTTGGAAAAACATCATGTTCCTAAAATACGACACATGACATCTGACCGCTGACAACTGGCAGTTTGACAGTTGTACAGTACTTCCGGCACAATTACTTTTTTAATTATTCATCAACTCTGACATACATACTGTTTGTTACTTCTTAATAAGATTATTTAATATACATAAAAAAAATGAAAATGACCAACTTTCAGCGAGAATTATGTTCTTTGTCGCGAGACCACCAATGGTCTCTGATCTGTCAGAGTTATGTCGCTTTTTTGTGCATTATGAAGACACTTATTCTACTGGCGTCCCTGCTTTTTCCGAATGAATTTTTTTATATAAGCAATTCAATTAGAACCATCATCATACAAAGCTTAACTATAAACATTGCTATTCTAACATTTATAACCCATCAAAGAAAAGCCGAATATAATTTCGACATAAAACTACAAGTGTGAGATATATCTCAAGATAAGCGCGACATAATTTTATTATGACATAAATTTTATGCCGCGGCCCACCCAGAGAGTTGCCCGGAAGTTGTAATTTTATATATATATTGAAATTGTATAAAATAATATACAGGGGTAATTGGAGATTGACTACTGATAGTATCTGATATTAGTAGAAGTTGGAGCTTGGTATCATGCTTATTGCTTGGTAATTGGTATAAATTTTAGCTTTTAGTAGTTGATGCGAGAAAAGTATCCTATGTCCTTTCTCGGGACAGAAAATATCTCAGCTCTTAACTTCAGTAAATGGGGTTCAGCGGTTTAGGCGCTAAGAGGTGACAGACGGACAGACACTACCTTCTGTTAATCATTACATTTTTCGCTTACCAAAAATGGAATATATGCTGTACTCTGTACAGTCGAAGTTATTGTACTGCACCTTATTACCACGTAATAAGTGTTACACCAGATCCATCGACTAGCACAGGTGATGGTAAGACCACCCAGCAGACAGAGCGGACGTCAAATATTGACGTGTAAGTACTAAACTTGAGTTATTGCTGAGACGTGTGCTACACTACTGGAATATGCTATTAACTGTAAAACTATCTGTCTGTTAGTTTTACACCGCACGAATAATAAAGTAATACTTTGGAACGAACTTTTGCAGGAAATGTTTCCGGACCAATACGACCTGCAAACGTTCAAGAAGCGAGCGAAAACACCTGCGGTTACTCTGATGATAATTCAAGTGTATATGTCGACGGCAGTTGCTTTTCATCAGGTAGCCGGTTTGCTGGTTGTATTCCTAGTTTTATGTGAACATCGAATTGTGAAAACCTGTCGCAACAAAAAATGATTTAGAGTTTATTGTATTAAAAATGATTGTAACTTTAATTCGAAATTCTAGTTATATTTTATAATCGAACCTATGACTAGAGTCTTTTTTACATCCTTGGGCTTTAAAGACATTAGTTAAGACTTTATACTTAAAAGACTTGTTTCACCGCTTACTGATAAATTTTCAGTTAGGCTATCCACAACTTTTTTGACAGATCTCCATACAACATCTGCTAAATAAAGTTGTGGATAGGCTATCTGTAAGCGGTGGAACAGGCCCTAACACAAACATGCTGGCAGCCTGACAGCTTATCCCCACAAAGGTATTGTCATGATACAGCTATATCTCCCGTATCGCTCGGATATCGCTTATCGCATCATAAATAACCTATCACCTGATATCGCCATTTCACAATTGATAGTGAAATTTCTACTTTCTTTGTGTTAATATCTTAATATCATTTTGTGTATTCCTTCTTTTTATATAATAACTATGAATCTATAAATATAAAATCAAATCATTTAAGGTTTTTAAAAGATTTTATTTTCTGACATGTACATGTACAGGTACACTATAATGTCTTACTTTAAGTTAAATGACATAATCTTTTAAAGACAAACTTACAAAGTAGCCTTTATAAGAGCCTGAAATACCAACTACCAAGTCTAAACGAGATTCGTTCAGCAATTAATGCGTGAAAAAAATGTAGTCTTTAAAATTAGTCTTATTTTTTGTACTTTAAGCCAATAAAATAGCGCCGAGTAACTGGAATAATGTAAAACCAGCCATTACCATATAAACTAATATCTCAATTATCATTACAAACGTTTTAACAAACAATCCGTGTCGGGTATCACCACAAAAACGTAACAACTAATTAACCATGACGATATCAATTGAACGCACAAAAACTCGGCTTGCTACCTAATCGCGCGGAAATGATAAATACGTCTGTTTCAATTCAATTTGATCGAAAATAAATTTAAACCTCATCGAAATAACTTTTTCATATAGAAAATCGATCGAGATAATCGAGGAGACCGGAGAATACCTTGGTGTTTTAATTATTTATTTACCATTTATTTCAGGCAACAAGGCCCATAATATAAATACCTTATAGACTAACCTAAATATGAAAATAATATACTTAAAACTACACTTTGTCGCGTGTTGCCGGCGCGCACTTCATTCCGGAGTCTCCCCCGGAATGAAGATTTTAGGCATTCAATTTGTAAGGACTTTTAGAGCCTGTTTCACCACTTGCTAATAAGTGTTAGATTGCTAAATTTAGATTAAATTATTTAGTACCTATATATCTAAAAACATAGGTACTTTATAATTCAACTCCGCTATTATTTGTCTGGGTTCAGAATAATAATTTCCACCTAATTTACATTCACTTAAAACATTTAGCAAATCATTACCATGGCATTAGCGAAGCGATAAGCTACGGCGCTGTGTTAACATACCTTAAACTAGAAATAACACATTACTAAGTACTCATAACTTGAACATTAGTTAAATGGTTGTTTTTGTTTCATGCAAATGAGTTATTAGGCTAACTAATAGCTGTAACAAAGAAAGACGAGTTACTTTGACCAAAGAAAAAACTCATTATGTGTTGGTTATTGTGAAAGAGGCCTTCAAAACATTGTATGAAAAAAGATTTTGCTAAGTAATAGTAAGAAGTAGAAAAGTTGTTCTGGAGGAAGAAACTTGAATTTTTTCCAAGGCAAGAATTTGTCTAAGTCTGGTCTCCTCAAAATAGGACTAATATTTTTAGAGAATTTTCGAAATTACGAAAGAAAATGTCTATTTATTATGTTGACATCATTATTACGTAGTTTGTAGGGCTGTTGAAACAGTAAAGACTAGAAATAAGTTAGCCTGTGTCAATTCAACATAGTGAATTACTTGTTTAAAAACAAGATGGCGTCGAGCGTTTGGTATGCAAAGAGCGCGCGTCAGTACATCGGATAGATTACGATTGTCATCAATATTCCAAAACCGAAGACCACCATCGCAATGGATTAGCCAGGACTAGACTACAGACAGGTCTAGACATTGATTGATGCAAGGACAAATAATATAGACCTAAAAAACTTAAAGCACAACAAAATGTTATAGTTATAACTTTAAATGTAATTTAAGTGAATGTTAAAAGGTATCTAAAAATTTATTTGACCAATATTTTTATCGACGAAGTAGAGATAAAAAATAAAATCCCTCAGTAATTATTTTAATTTATTTTTACTTCTCCTCCAAATAGCTCTTTTAAAATCGTTATGCACAGAAAGGGGAGCAGATACGCAAAAAGGGGTGAGAGATTAAAGACCCTTTTTACACATGCATGACCCTAAAGAGCCTATGAGGGTCTCAGCTAGAACAAAGCATCCGTTAAATTAAAATTTGAAGTTGTGAAGGGGATATTTATACGAGCCGTTTTGAGACTCAAGCGAACGAATCAGAATGCGTCCTAACGTTTTAGGTTTGAGACTCAAACGAACGTATTGATTGAAATAAAGTTTTTAGATTAGGACGGCATCGTTCGTGTCCGAATATTTGAATGTGCTGATTTAAGCGGAAAACACGCTGATCGGGGGCAATTGTACATTGAAGTGTGCAATCTATAAGGCGTAACTCGCGGACGTTTTATAGTTATGGGCTGTCAGTGGCTACTGACGTAAGTCGCGGACGTATCTGTCAGCCGTGTCCGATCAGTTTGTTTTCAGCTTTAAGGTAACTAGCGCTCAGTAGCGCTCCTTGTTAGGTACGATTGCCATTCAGCATATGTATGGTTATGGTCATCATAGAAAAGGTTTCGTTCCAGGGTAGAACTAGACATAACTATTGACAAAGGATCTTTCAGCTTGTCCCTAAGCTGCCAATCTTTCTGTGTCGGTTCAACTGAGCTTAGACTGTAGCAAAGAAGCTTAATCTAAGCTGAAAAGTAGAGAATTTCTGTTCCTTTAACGAAAAAATTAACTACATGTTTTTTATTCAATCAGCGCCGAATTGGAGCACTAGATTGGAACACATGGAGTTATGTAAGCTCCTAATTCATTTAGTTGTACAACAATGCTGGACTGGGTTGAATTTTTTTTTTTTGTGATATTTAGGGGACAAGCGAGCAGACGGGTTAGGTATCCCTGCTACCTCATGAGAATAGGAATAGAGGGATTAGGGAAGTTGGCCACCGGTAAACTCACTCACTGAACGAAACACAGCACAATACCGTTTCACACCAGTTTCCTGTGAGGCCGTGGGTATCATTTCGGCCGAGCCGGCCCATTCGTGCCGAAGCATGGCTCTCCCACGGCAAAAAATATCCCTATGCCACTGAAATCTGGACGCTACATGTTAAGATACAGGTTATACTGGAGCCTACTAACTACTGTATCTATTCAAGCACCGATATCCTTGTCCTTGTGTGTGTACAAACGGTCTTACCTGAGTGGTAACCAATAAAATTATAATGGCGCTGACAGTGAAATTGGTGTCACCACTATTTTAAATTAAATACCGAAATGAAACTTTGAAAAATATTATGGACGCACTGAAATTTTGATCCGTGTCCATTAATCACATTGTCTTTCCATTAATTACATGCAAATTACAATACGCCAAATAAATTGTTGATAATAATGAATATTACGTTTCTTGTTGATAATTTCAATGAAAAAACAAACTCACTAACAACATGTCGTTAACGTTGGAATGTATGTAATTGTATGATTAACAACTTGCATTATATTATCTAAGTGCATTGATAACTTTATTAATCCTTGTACTGTATGTTTTATTATTTATGGTCCAAACCACGAGACGTGATTAAGACAGAGTCCAAAGGAATACAGATGTAAATAATTGTAATCGTGGTTTGTACCATAATATTACGGCAGAGTAAGGACTGAAGTCTTAAAGGTAGATCTCGAATCACTAGTGGCGTGTATTTGCTGAAGCAGGCGTTTAGAAAATTTCTTAACTGCAACGCCAATAGCGGCTTCCATCTTTTTATCCAGCGACCGGCATTATTTGATTGGATGGATCTATGTCAACACATCCTTAAAAGAAACAAACGCAGAAGTATTGATATTCAAACAAGACCATTGCAAGGCATATCGAATGTTATAGATAAGTAGGCATTGACAAACCACCTTGGCAGTTACCAAGTCACCTTCCACAGCCGCCGGTGGAATACTTAGAGTGCATTACGACACGCCGTCACAGCCTGAATAATTAATATCTGCATATGACTCAGTCGGAAGCCTTTGCTGGACATCATTATCATCAGACACAAGGTTTATTGGGTGTTGGGACTAACAATCCATCAAGTTCTCTAGAACTTGGTTTAAATGTAGATGGAGTACGTTGTTTGATAATTGTTGTTCATATTACCAGAGCTAATCTATGAAATAATTTATCTGATAGCACGGAAATTTTCCAAAGTAAGATTTGAGCATATTATTTATTTCCTAATTAATTTGTGCCAGCATCAGGAAGTAGAAAAGTAAAAAATTATCGGAAAGGTGGTAGAGTTATAAATCCAAGAGACGCGTGCGACGAAGCGAAAAAGTTGAAAGCAAAAACTCCAAAATCCTCTTAACTGTGCTATTAATTACTTTTAAGATTTATAAACGCACAGGCCACAATATTAATTAGAGACTGCCGTGATGCATGGGCGTGAAACGCTATAAATACTGTTTGTTTTATTGAAAATTCCTATTTTGTATCGCGTTTTTATATTTATGGGGCAATTATAACGTCGTTTTGAAATGGTAATATAGAATAAATTGTAATTATGTAGGCTTGTTTCAATGTGAGCAGCAATGCGTTACGTCCGGCTCTTATCTCGTCCGAAGCGTGAATGCCATTAAGCGCAAAATGCCTGCGCAAGCGCCGCTGGCGCCGCGCTTCCGTCTCCAACCGGAAGTTAGGTGTCGCAACATCAATACACTAACTACATTACCCTATCGGTTTACATCTTAGTCGTTATGCACTATTGATTACAGCACATTTTTCACATTACTTCACGCAGCTGTAATTATATCCTGCAGTCTGTACAGTAGCTTGTTTAGATAATGAAGATATAATATCGCTGTACTGTTTATTCAAATTACTACTTTGTATATCATTACGCAGAACTGGAGCACACCAATTAACGCTTCTGGCATCCCTTATCTTTAATCAGGCGATTCGATTATTTGCTTTGCAGGCATTGCTTGACCGAATCAAATGAAACTTGACACGAAGAGGGTACAGAAGATGGAAACAAAAAGCAAGGGTGGATAGATAATATATATTTATTAGATATCAGCCCAGGTGGATAACTACCTATCTTATCTTACTAATATTATAAATGCGAAAGTTCGTGAGTGTGTCTTCTTATGTTTGTTACTTCTTCACGCTTAGACGGTTGAACGATTTTCGATAAAATTGGAATGGAACTAGGTGATATTGTAGATTAACACATAGGCTACCTTTACGCGGGTAGCACCGCGGGGCACAGCTAATTAGGTATTAAGTGAAATTATAACTTTTTGTGACTTGACCAAATGTATTGTTAACCCTTCCTGACGCGGAAACGCGATCCGCCTTAACATAGAAGAATATTTTCCGAATTCAGTAATCGATGACCGCAAAATTTACAATATGTAATTCGACGATCGATATTCTCGGCGGCGTAATTCATGGAAATGTGTAAAGATATATACGAGTACAATATGACGCATATATAAACAAATGTAAATATTTGTAGTTATAGAGATAGTGGTTGGAATAATGTATTTTTGAATACAATTCTGCAGTGCCAATTGCCAAGTTGAGTCATTTGACCCATTGAGAAGGCGGACTTGGGTTTCGCAACATGCCAGGAATAATAGAAAAGGGAAAAACTCCAAAGTCTTCTATCCAAAGGCCCATTATTAGATGTGTGAATAGTTAGTCGTAGTTTTGATGATCATATTTCCAAAGTATGAATAAATACAACAACAAAATGACTGATCTTGTAAAACTAATAGTTTGTTTTACCATAATTTGGCTTCTATTAATATTTTAGCCAAGATAGTTCAGCCACTGTTAGCCATTTCCGCTATTTTATCACACAAAAAATACATCGTTTAATGTTTAAAACAAGATTACAAGACCCAATTAAAGACATAAATGGAAGAAGCAGATAACTAACATTAAAAAAAAACTCCCGGATTTTTGCATTAATGGACGCTTTTGGACCCGAAAAATTATTTGAAATTAAAATAATGTGGGTTTGATGTGTAGCTTGATACTCTAGCTAGATAATTAAACAGGTAAGTCACAAGATTTGTCAAAATTTTATGGAAAAAATTAGTATATACCTATTCGAAGGTTGCAGAAAATGTGAGTTATCCGCTTTTTCCACATATGTCTTCAATTATTTAATCTCGCTACAGTTACTGTAGAAATGTGACTCAGATATTTTAAAAAGCGCATGATTATCTACAATTAAGGGTCACCCTAGGCAGGTGTCCACTCACCCTTGAATAGCGACAGAATGACGCCACCACCGGCGCATCGTAAATTGAACCGTAACTCGAACCAATAAATGCGGTATTACATTATCAGGAACGACCCTTTTAGGACGGTCGGCGCCTACTTTTTAGGCGCCGGCATATCTGTTTTAGGTTAGTTAATGGAAATGTTACCGACTAAATATATTTCTGTACCAAATTTATGTCGAAAAATTACATTGCACGATAGATAATAAAATTTGTTTGCATCTGTGTATAGTAATAATTATTCTGTATTATATATGTAGTCCGTGCTAATATTATAAATGCGAATGTGTGTCTGTATGTTACGTCTTGAGTCTTGGTGCTTGAACAGCTGAACTAATGTGAATGAAATTTGGTAGTTATACAGATACACACTTTTTTTAAATTTCTCAATAAACGATTTATTGATTTGTGCTAACTTTTGCAGACGGTAAAAGAGAGAATAACTATTTTTGTTACGCAAATGTACGGTTACTGAGGTCAAGGGAGTTGCGAGCGTTCCTAGAAAACAGATAAGTTAGTACTTCGCATTAGAAATCAAACTATTGATGATGTTTCAAGTTTCCAGCGATATTTGAAACTAGCGAACAATAGGGGTGTCTTCTACATAAAAATAGCCGAGTATGGTGTTGCCCACCGCGATAAGGTAGGTAGCCTTGCTGGTTAAAATCGATAAGCTAAGAGCCACCCAAGGTCAGCCCACATCGATACCGCTAAATTGGATTGACAAGGAATTATCTAGACTAAAATAAACGTCTACGGTCTCGTTAGACTACAGTCACGTGTCTAATGTCTATTTCTTCAATGTCGACTTTTTTACCTATTCGTTGGTTGATTTCTACCCGACTGCACCAGAAGGAGGGTTATGTTCTGTCAATTTTACAAAACTGCAGTTACGATGAAGTACCTAATGTGTAAGAATGATTATTACCAAACAAAAGTACGAAACGCTTTTTTGCTTGGTAGAAACTTTTGATTTTTTAAATCGTTAAGACTTAAAAAAACACTCAATAAGTGTACTCAGTTTTGCAGATTTTTCCAAGCTGGTATTATAATTTATACATATTTTAACTGTTACAGCAGAAATTACTGATGATTGACCGAAACGAATCTTAAATATTGTTTGTAAATGAACAGTTTAATATTATGTTATTCTGATGTCTTCGTGTGTGGTTTAGCGTTCAGACAAGTTTTTATTAATTTAATTAAGTCGTTTTTCGAAATATTAGATAATATATATATTAATCAAGTGGTAATTTTAATATCGATTCTCGAACACGTGTCCTTAAAAAGTAAAAAAGGGGATTAAAGTTGTCTTCCCTGTTCATTATGGCACCCCTAACATTTTTTGAATTTAGAAATAGTGACGTCACTGGCGCCTATGGCGTGTCGCGCACATGTATCTAATTTTATTGCATTCTCTTTTTTATTACACCGTGTTAGAGCGTATTTTACGATGTCATTTAAAAGCCATCAAGAGATTTTAGACTTGCGGCAGTAGTTTTAAAACTGCTAGTGATTAATGTTTTATTTTAAGTTGTGACAACATTTTTATTAATACTGGTATTAATACAGTTTTTGAATGACGATGTAGTCAGAGATTTCAAAAGCAAAACGAATTCTATTCCCCAGTAGCCTAAGGTAGTTTTCCTCCAGTAGCTTTAATAAAGATGCTGCAAGATTGTGATGAAAATTTTCAAAATTAAAAAAAAAATTAGTATTGAAGTGCTTTCGGTAAATTTAGGCGGTAGCGGTCACTAACCCTCTGCCAAAAATTTTAAATTTTGTTGTTTTAGGTTTCAAATATTCTGTTGCAACTTGCTACTTTTGCTTAGATTAACCGAAAGCACTATAATATAGAAACTTAACCTCGCAGTTTAGTACCAAAATGTCACTTGCACCTTTAAGCGCAGAACATGCTGATCGGACGCGACTGACAGGCGCAATCTATTTATTTATTTTACATTGAAGTGTGCAATATACAAGGCCTAGGTCGCGGGAGTTTTGTATGGGCTGTCAGTCGCGTCCGATCAGTTCGTTTTAAGGTTTAGGCAATAAACAGCTGAAGACATTATAATCCAACTATCGCACATATTATAACAAAATATCAATAAGACTTTACTGCCGTTTGAATAAAATGGAAATGTTTGTGCGAAACGACCTACCTGTCTATGTGGTACGGCGCCAAGTCTGCTTGTTATCAGATCGTTTTGATATGGTATCGACGTGCGATGACGTCATAGCGATCAATAAATAACTTTCGGGGATTTTGCAAATTGTTTGTTATTTTATTTCGCAGTTAGGGCCCGCAACTTCGTCGCGCAAAAAATTGTATATAACGCGGGAACCGTACATTTTCCCGGAATAAAAAGTATCCTATATGTTGCCCAGACTTAATAGCTATTAAACAAAAAAGATTTATTCAAATCCGTCCAGTAGTTCCTGAAATTAGCGTGTTAAACAGATGAACAGAAACTTTTTTTTTGTTGTCGATATGTGTTCTATTACTGTTCGTTAGCACCCCCACATCGATTATTTTGCAAAAATATTAAATGTACAGACACTCTTAAATAGATAAATATTAATTTAGGGTCTTGACTAGACAGTTCTGATGGACTACTACACTTAGCGAGATTTTATCTATCTTTATATATTTCCAAATTTAATAAGGATTTTGAGAGCAGTTTCATAAATCTATCAAATTCTCTATCAATGAAGCTGATTCATTGCCAGATTGCAGACTAAGTAATTTGGTCGTGTTATGTCGAACCCAGCTTATCATTCTGACATCTTCACCTTTTCGAATCCCTTAACAACTAAAGACAAAACTTGTGCAAATTCCATATTATTAAGTTAGCAACTAAGTTTTTTTTCAAAGTAGGTAAATTGTTCTTTTTATTTGTGATAACAAAGGTAGATTACACGTTTCTTCTCTACGTGGCTATCTGAGGGCAAAAGAAATCTGGTTTTGAAGTTTTTAACCGGCGGCAGTAGGTAGGTAGTTAGGTACTTAGTATAAAAAATGTACCTGCCGGTACCATAAGACTCATCTAACTGGGAAACTAATTTTACGATAACTGTTTAAGCAGGTGCTAAATTAAGTCTGCAGTAGCCAGAAACTAGTCTTGTAGGCATGGTTAGCATGGCCACCGTAAAAAAAGTTTCTTTCATCGTCAGGACCTACGATGCGAATCCGCGCGGATTTGATCCAGATCTCGGGAGCTCCTGTTAAAAGTGACAAGAGTCTCCGAAGGATCCACGCGGATTCGCATCGTGAATCAGGCCGCTGCACTGGAATCCCGATGTTCTTGCTACAGGTAACAGGTTGGTACATGATTTCTATCATTGATATGCTAAGCGACCGGCTATTCCAGCAACCTGAATTCTTTTCGTTTCTCAGGAAGACCATCTTCACCCTGACATGAGCTAGGTCTCGAGTCTCGACATTTGAGATGTTTCAAAGTATTCTTCAATTTCGTTCTTACCCACTCTCACCTAGTCTAAATAGCTATAAGCTTGGACCTATGTTGAGCTTCCATTATGTCCGAGTTTCCCCGTAATTGTCCTATTAATTGACGCCCGGGGATCGTAGAAGAAAATTTTTTGCCTAACTTTGTTCGGGATTTCGTGGTGGTAGGCCTAGATGGCAAATAGTCGTATTGTAGTGGTTTCAAAGACATTACATTGCGCAAATAATGCGTAATAGTCAAAGATCTTACGTGAACTAAAGTTACTTAATTTGATTACAGTATTGTTGCAGGAAACTTACCTAATGCTCCAACATCTGAGGATTCCGAGGATGCTTCATCACTTATAACAGCGGCAATCTGGTACAACACGAGAACGAATAACACACCCAAATTTACAGTCGCCATTGTTTCAAAACTATATACTTCACTAATTAGATACACAAAAAATCCACCAATTGATTGGCACCACTTTCGACCATAATAATAAGTTTCATTTCATCGTCAACACTACACACTGCACACGATAATCCAAATTCCAGTCAAAAATCCAAATGCGAAATTCTGTTTTCGAACTTTTCACTCGCGTACATTTCAAAAGTCAACACATGCACTAACCATGACAGCGCGCATTCAACTGAAGTGCGGCGAAAATAAAGTGGCAACAGCAGCAAGTAGCAGCGTGGCGCGCATGCGTCACGCGTGTGGGAGAAAGATAGCACGAGAAACTAGTAGTAGAAGGAGCAAGACGAATTGCGCATTAGTGATGTTACTTGATATCGACAATAAAACAGAAATTTCTGATATTTAAAGTAATGTTGTTGTACAATCAGAGAAGTTGAAACAGATACAAATCGTGGATCTGAGTAATTTGGTCGGGTTATGTCAAACTTAGCCGATTGATCACGATTTATTTGGAATTGACATAATATTCCGACCAAATGACGTAGGTCTGTCTAATGGTTATCTTTTAATGGCATTATACCTCGTTTTTAATGTAAAATAATATTCACCAACTAAATTATCACAGGTTATATATTGATATTTCATAACTTTTACATTTTTAACCATCCACGATAACGGCTCAAAATTTTTACAGCTAAGTATGGACTTATTTTAACCATTATTAAAACGATTGCATCGTACCAATATTTTGATTAAATGAAAGATTTAACAGTTAATTTGTAATTTGATTTAGTTATAACATATAGTTTAAATAAGTTGGTGCAAATCAGTCTAAAAGTTCGTATATAAAAGTAAAATTAAATTATTATTATATGCAACCAAACGCCAAAAGTTAAAAATCTTTGAGTTTCATCGTTAAATTGCTCCTGTTAAATAGCAAATAACCATATTTTATAGGTATAAAAAACTTATAACGCCATACTATTTTACGACAATAATGTACTTAAAAATTAATAACTGTCATAGTTAAATTATTAACTTAACAGAACATTAATACGTTCTGGTAAAATTTTAAATTAAAATAAAATTAAACATTATATACTTTTTTACATTGTGAATTATTATTATCGAGCAAATCGCTTAACAAAACATATAATTATGATTTATCTGTAAATATTTTTCATAATATTATATTAGATATAAATTTTGTACTCAACTATCGATAATATTTTTATCGATTATAGGTTACTTAGCACATGTCTATACTTGTCTAATAATGAGTCGATCTAAACGAGTTTGTGCAACTCAATTATATACCTTATCTTTAACCGCATTAGGTTCAATTCAATTTGAAAAAAATATATAAACAGAGATAAAATGAGTGAAGCGCCAAGCATTTTGTGTGCGCCCGCGCCCCGCGCTATGCATTCTCTGGTTTGTTTTTGTTGCTGTCGCAACTTTCTATAGGTACAGGCTGACGCCTGACATTAACACAGTGGTAAAAGCTTCCCCAATATAAAAGATTAAAAAAACTTTCTATAGTCTTTTATCTATTAAGAAATAGCAAAAGGACCAAATATCATATTTGGTCCTTTTTTTATTTCTTACCGATTGTTTGTTAATTGTTCTGTGGGACCACTTGTTGGGTCCACTTTTGGTGTTCTTTGTTCTTGAAGATGATTCATTTGAAGAGTCTTAACTTCCAGGTAAAATACCTATCAACGTAAGTAAATTATAATATTTTATAGTAGGTACGTAGCCAGGTATTAAGTACTTAAGTAAATATTATATACTATAATTTTATACTTTACTGAAAATTTGCTAAAAAGAATTAGATAAATTTGAAGAATTTAAGTAGAAAGTAGAAACTGTATGTATGTTCTGTGGCAAAATTAAATACTTACCCATTATATTATTAAATAAAATTACTACAAATATGTAGGAATATTGTTAATTTTTTGTCAAAATCATAAATTGCAATATTGCAAGTTGCAACTTGCTTATTACAAAATGTAATTACCTACGTATTCAAAATTCGAACGAGTTCCATCATTCGAAGAAGAAAAAAGAAACAGAGAGTATCTCTAAAGAGCCTCAGCAAAAAACAAAGACATTCGTCCCGCAGGCTTTGTTAAAAGGAATGCGTCCAATCGGGAATTTACTACAGAAAATGACCATGATTTTAGCTTACCGTTTCTACTTTCGTTGGATTGCTGCTTTTTTTAAATGATACGTCCTACGATCTGTTTCAAAGGTATTTTAATTAACCTTTTTTTTAATGTTGGTTATCGTCTAAATAA
Source organism: Cyclargus thomasi (assembly GCA_026546445.1). Classification (NCBI taxonomy): domain Eukaryota; kingdom Metazoa; phylum Arthropoda; class Insecta; order Lepidoptera; family Lycaenidae; genus Cyclargus; species Cyclargus thomasi. The sequence goes on along the minus strand of JAOTAV010076667.1, from coordinate 1,034 downwards.
TCAAACCTACAACTAATCAACGATTAACTATACCCATTTTGGATATGTTTAAATTTGTTTCTCTTTCTTGTCTAAAAACCAAGTTCCGTATTTAATTGGTGTTCAATCTAGATACCTAACATGTGTCAAGCTTATTGGCATTTAAAAAAGTGTAAATTGATAAAGTGAAAACAAACATTTTATAATATAAGGTCAGCAATTGCTAAATACAAAGTAACTTACCCATTGATTTAGATATCTAGAGTCTATACATATATACATATAAATAACAAGTCTGGACTAACTGATTCATATTTGCCGAGCAAAAACCATTAAAGCTACAGCCATGAAACTTGGTGAGTACAATTGTTGTATTGGGTAGATACCCGCTAAGAAAGGAATTTTAAAAATTTCACCCCTAAAGGGGTGAAATAGGGATTGAAAGTTTGTATGAAAGCTCGTCATTTGTTTTAACTGAATTAATTACATTACATTAGACATTAATTTTTATGTCTGAGATACTGATTTAAAATAAATAAATGTTTAAGCATTTTTTAAAATTCTACTCTTAAGAGGGTGAAAAGCGGGTTAAAGTTTCTATTAATTTTTCTACGCAAGTTCGTCATTTCTTAAGTTAGAGACCTAAAATTTTGTTTCTGAGCTGCTGATTCAAAATAAGTGAATACGTGTTTAAGCGTTTTTTTTTTAATTTTACCCCCAGAGAGTGAAATAGGGGCTAAAAGTTTATAATATAAAGGGCCGTGCGTAAGTCTTAAGGAACAACAATACAACACAATTTGACAAAAAAAAATGTTTCGTACTTTTTCACGCTAAACCTACTTAACGGATTTTCATAAAGTTTTTAAAATTCTACATATTTTTATTGCAAGAAGAAAATTACATTACACGATTTTTAATCAAATACTTTTCTTCATCATCAAAAGCATTTGATTGATACAAAAGCTATTGTATATATACACTAGCTTTTGCCCGCGACTTCGTTCGCGTGGACTTCAGGTTCGTCCCGTCTTCTAGTAATAAGTAAGAAATACGGT
>JAOTAV010076656.1:0-12900 GCA_026546445.1 Cyclargus thomasi | reverse complement strand
TCGGCGGGATTCGAACCCGCGACCCCCGGCGTAAGCTACCAACGCGCTTACCAACTGAGCCACAGAGGTCGTCAGATATATAGCTACTAAAGGGTTATTGAACAAGAACTTTGTTTTTTTATTACGGCAACACAAGAACGACATGACATTATAATTATGGCAATTAGATTTTAGCGGTATTCAATTTTGTTAAAAAATCTCATTAAAATAATTCAAATCCACTATAAAAATGTTCGTTTTGTTAAAGTTACAGTTCGTTAATATCGTGATATTTTCGGACAACATGAACGTCCTTCTGAGACCGCTATCAAGAATATGGTCGCGAAATCAGAATCGACAGGCTCGGTACAAAATGTGCCAACAGCAACACGTGTTCTACCGGGTCGTCCAACAGAAAACATCGCTGTCTTGAGCCACAGTGTTGAAGAAAATCAAAAGTTATCAATTTCCCGACGTTCTCAACAAAATAAAAAATAACTGGTGCAGGAATTGAAGCTGACAGACCATTCAAATCACCGTAGATTCGCTCAATTCATTTAGGAACAACCTGATTGTTTACCTCAAAAAAAAAAAAAATTCCGACGCAGTACATTTTCATTTGTCAGGGTACGTAAACAAGCAAAATTGCCGAATTTGGGCTTCTGAAAATCCTAAAGTAATTATTGAGAAGCTTTTGCATGTTCAACATGTCACTGTGTGGTGTGCTATGCGGCCTGGAGGTATGATTAGGCCGGTTTTTTTCGAAGATGAGGCAGTATATGCGGTAACAGTCAATGGATCACGCTATCGCGAGATGTTAACAACTGAATTTTGGCCTATTATTGATAACATGGATGACACTGAAATGCGGTTTCAACAAGACCGTGTCACACAGCTAATGAAACGATCAATTTATTGCATACCAAATTTCCCGATCGCATAATTTCGCGAAAGTCAGCTGTTAAGTGGCCGACCAGATCGTGTGATTTAACACCACTGAGTTATTTTTTGTGGGGCTATGTTAGGAAGTGATTAAAATTTTGATGAAAGAATGAACATCTGTCAGCGTGGTCGGGGTGGACATTTGTTAGATATCTTTCCACTAAATCCTTTGTTTTATTTTGTTTTAAAAAACAAAATTCTTGTTGAAAAACCCTGTATAAGTTGAACCTAGAAAAACTTTCTAAATTCAAATTAGTAGATGGTATCACACAATTTTAGTGGGAAAAAAAAGATTTTGTTCATATATCCTTAACACGAGTATTTCAATATAAGTTTTTTTAAAAAGCAAAGTGTTATTCTTATTAAGATTTACCGGAAAACAGTGTTGTTTGCTATAAATAAAGTACAATATAATTTATTTGCTATTTTTAAAAATCAGTCTCCCAATACTAGATGGAGGGAGAAAATCCTGTTTCCCATATCTTACTATAAAGCATTTTCATACATCTTTGACAAAAATATCATATATTTAGATAAATAACATGTAAATGTCTTACATAAAAATCAGAAGATCATTTATGTAGAAATACTCATGATCAAGTATTACAATCATTAAATTCTATTGTAGTCCGATTTTAACCGAAAACAAAAGACTGTATCCGAATAAAGTTGCTAGTCCAAATAAATACAAGGTTCAACTTATAGCAGCCAGACTATAATAATATATATGAGAAAGTAAGTTTATCCTTCCTTCACGCCTTTTTTTATAAAACATTTGACTTTAATGCTACTTTTAGTACCACCATAGATTGTCACCTGATGTCTGACAGGTATGTCGGTAAGCGTGAACAGATCACCCTTGACCTCTCGCACCGTCTTGGTGCCAGGGAACATGAGAGTGTAGTCACGCTCGTCGTGCCGCACTCGCAGCGTGTACGTCGTCGTCAGCCGCTCCGCTACCCTGATACGATTTAAAGTCTTATAAAAATCGGGTGTACTACAAGGATCCGTTTTAGGACCTTTTTTCTACAATGTTTACATTTAAAGAAAAAAATAAGTTTCGAAACAATTTCAAAAGTCCGACTGGCGTGACACCCCAAACAGTGCGCTGTTATGATTAAGAAAAAAAATAAGCACATCAACATCAACCAACAGTTTCAAAGTAATTTAAACTTAATATGAGATTATTTTCATTGCGTTAAAAAAATTGTAGAGCCTCAAAAGTATGTACCCAGCCTTAATCAGTTATTATGAAGTTAACTCACTCATCATCCGCCATCACAGTATCAGCCGCCTTCAGCCGCAGCACTGCGTCACGAGGCAGGCCCAGGCTAGACAGCAAAGCGGTTGCTGTGGCCCGGGAGCCCCCCAGGCCAGAGATTTGCTGCCTGCAGATGGGCACCCCACACACCATCTCCAGGCGTTTCTTGAGATCACCTGGAAGAATAGAAATGTCAACGAAACTTGAATTCGAACTACTTGCAAAATCCAGCTCTTGGATTTTGCAAGTATACTATTTCATTTACTGGCAGCCCGAGAGATTTGATGGTGAAATATTAAACTTTCGCGTTTCATTATAATTAAAACTAATTTAATGGGTTGAGTGTGCGCCTCCGAAGGCCAAAACGCCCCAGTGGTATGTGAGACTCCTACTCACTAAAACCACCTGCGATTTGCTTTCAGACGGGAGGGGTGTGCCGGATCTGTCTAACACAGGACTACCCCTCCACGCCTAGTCTGTGGGGCGATAATACGCCCACAAACGAGTCTGGTCTGCCGGAAGTCGGACAGCCGCTAACGGAAATTTGAAAGGTGGATTGTGCCCGTAGCTTCGATTTTGGCGAGAGCAACGCCGCAGAGTTTTAGTGGGTAGGGCAGCATGTCCCACATATTCGCAGGAAGTCTCCGAGTCCCTGCGGAATGCGTTACCGCATTTCCCTGCGTAGGAAAAAAAAAGTGATCCTGCCCTGTATTTCAACATTCTTTGTCTACAGAGTTAGTTTGTCCCACCATCTTTAATTATATCTTCCTTTTTAAAATTTATCCAAGAAGCAAACAGTTACATTAGGAAATTTAAATAATAATTACTATCATTAAATACTTACTGACTGTTGCCATGCCAGACATTTTAATGGGATGTATCTTATTATTGTAGTGTACTTGTAACTCTACAAGATTGGGGACACTGTTCCTCGGTGATGATGTTGAAGCTATATTACTTTCTTCTCTATCTGTATACAATAAAACATAAAGTTATATTGTTACTATGACCCATTCAATTACTAAAGTAATCAAAACACATTATATGAGATATAATACAAAAAGAGAACTTAGTAAGTGATGTTTTTTTCTCCCTAAACTTTTTTCTAATCAACTAGTTGGTACAACCTATAAGTTATAACATCTATAACCTATAATAAAGCAGATATCTGATTAAAAGCAAAAATGAATTGTTAGTCTAACAATTACTTTATTTAAAAATACATAATCTTCAGACAAAGTTACGATCTTTACAACTATTTCAACATCATCTATAGTATAGATTCTATACTAATGGTCTGAAAAGAAGTTAAAACCAAATGACAGGGTTATTTTTTTTTTCTATTTTTATGGAATGTTTTGAAACATGCACAGTGAGCACAGAACAGCTAGTATTTATGAGTAAAATTTTACCAGGTGGGTGTGTTTTTGGTGTTATCACAGATATGTCGTCATCTATCATCTCCACATCATGAGTGTCGGTAGACTGCGACACCGAAGTGTTGCCATCCTGAGGCATCACACGGTTTATTGCTGACTGTAACAAATGGTATTGTGTAAACTTCAGTTCTTCTTCATTCAAGCTGGACTAATAGTAAGATTAGTATGCAATGTTTATTATATGACATATTTTTGACAATGCAATATTTTTTTAAATATTACTTGCAGAACTATTGTGCATCATGAGTATATTACCACCAGCATGTTTAGCCTGGCCACTACAAGACTGCATGGCAGACTGGCAAAGCAAAATCTGTCGCATTATCTTTTCTTTTTCACATAGACAATGTTCATGCTTAGTCTGCTAAACAGGCCTTTACATTTTAGATTTCAAAATAAAACATAGCAAATATTTACATTCTGGTTCATAACAAAACTTATTTAGCTTCTACATTTTAATTTTACAATATATTATGTGCCCCTGTAATGTAACTAAATTATACACTTTGTCATTTAGCAGAAAATACAGGATCAAATAATTTACACAAAAGAATGTAATTATACATTATTTTGTGTTCTGAATAACACAAAAGAAAACATAATAAAGCCTGATCAAGGTAGATACTGACCAGCAGATCCCAATTAGACTCCTCCAAGTGGAAGATAGCCTCAGCTACATCTTCAATGTTGGTTATCCCCTGTAACAGATATATGTTGAGCTCCTCTCTTGTCATAACACATGTTTATGTTTACATTTCCAATCGTATATAGCCTTGAGACGCATAATACAGACGTAATTTTTTTAGTATATAGAAAGAATACGATTACATTCGTAAAACAATAGCCTTTGTGTTCAAGGCGTATTCGAAATAAAAAAAAACTATCAAAAATTCGATATTGGAGTTCGAAACACGCAGAAATGTTAATTTATTTCAAAATGTTTCGTTACCAATTATACAAAGAGATAAAGGAGATTGAACAGTCACTGTTTTTGTATTCCTCATAACCTGAACGATTTTAATATTTATGGAATGTTAAGCTTTATTACAGCTATTCAAATTAGTAAAGCAGTATTTACCTGGAAATTTGCAAGTATTTCTTCTCTGTTTTCAGCCATCCTGAATAAAACTGAGCTAAAATTTTGCTTCTAATATGACATTTAAAATTGTAGACATCACTCGCACACTCTTACAAACATTGGCCATTGACTAATGAAAAATGAGAATAGAAATGGACATCGACAAGAATTTTGTTGCCAGTAAAAAAACGAACTCTATGCTTTTTCTCAGTTTTTCACTTTTATTAAACTTTATAATGAATGATATTGGGTAAATTAATAAATATTTTACTGGACACGCAAACAAAATGTAAAATTTGCACAGATTTTTATATTTTAAACTACCTGTTAAAATCGATAGCAGTACAAGATCGCTACACAACCCTAGCCAGTCACTTGACACTGACAGTGACAGTTAGGCAAAATGGCGACAGGACAACGATTTAAATATAGGCTAGATATTGCAATCCTGCATTGAACTTTCTGAGAAATAGATTATGATTGTAAACGAAGCAAGTCGAGAATGGAGTGACTGAGAGTAGTGTGTGGTAAAGTCGAGAATGCGCATACACGTTGCGCACGCGCGCCTCTTGAGCTTTTAAATTCGAGCTCCGCGCGGGAAAATTAAACAATTGTGAAAATTATATTATTTTGATACTGGGTAAATATTTTTTATAATAATTATCATTGTTGAAGAAAAACACACTTGCGACTATTTTGTTTATTGAAAAGGTATATCGAAATAACATATTAATGACTTCAATATCTTGTAAGACATCCGTAGTACGTAGTAGAATAAGTAATAAACGTAAAAATATCTAAGGTACTAGTAACAATAAAATATTAGATTTTTGTTTAGAAATAAACTTTTTTGTATTTGTTTAATAGTAAGTAATGACAGTTTTTTACTTTTATCGTTACAATGAATTTCAATAACTTTTTCCTTTACAAAATAAAAACATTTTTACTGTACAAATTCAAATTAATTTGTATAAGAATGACCCTGTGCCCCGGACGGCATGTTTAGAGAGCGCTAAATTCATTATTAAATAAATTATAGTAAATGAACACGGCAAAAACAGCAGATGCATTATTTTCAGAAGGCCTATGTCTTAGTAAGCATCTCATACCTGAAATTATATATATGATTAAAAAAAATCATAAAAGTAGGGGCGAATAATTCAGTTTTAGCCCCGCCTAAAATAATGTGAAGATTGGCTGCCGCTGATGCAATCAAGTTTACCCACGTAAATGTATTCGTTGTTAATAATATTTATCGATTATTCTAGGCAATATGGCTTCCCGAGCCATATGGCTCCAGGCTGGTGTGCTGCTTCTCGTCGCCACCCTTACTCACACCCTCACGTATGATGAAGGTAAGTCATTTAGGTATCTAAACACGCTAGACAGACCTTAGAAGGCCGATTATACGTTCTGTCGTACTCGACTGATATATGACATCACGTCGCCGAAATATATATTTTTTATGATATTAAGATTGCAAACGAGCAGACTGGTTACCTGATGGAAAGCAACTGCCGTCGCTCATGGACACTCGTAACATCCGAAGAGTCGTAAGTTCGTTGCCGGCCTTTATGAGGCAAACGAAAATAGGGATAGAAGGATTAGGGAAGTTCGGCCACCGGTAAACTCACTAACCAGACGAATCCCAGCTCAACGCCGTTTCATGCCAGATTACTGTGAGGCCGTGGTATCACTCCGGTCGAGCCGCTCCATTCGTGCCGAAATTCATACAAAACATTAAGTTCGGCTGTACGCATGGTGTATCATTTTAAACATATTGCAGGTTTAATCATGCTGAAATTCGGTCGCGTAACATCGGCCTAGAGTGTTGAGACACTAAAAGTCAGGAAAAGAATTTTCTTTTTCTAGACTTTGCAGAACAAATAGCAGCAGCTGTTTTGACACAGGCATCGACGCTGAATTTTTTAAAGTGTGGAATTTGTTTTTTTTTTTAATAATGAGTATCAAGGACTAGAAAGGTCAATTGTATTTATGTTTGTATAAAAACTTTTTTAGCAAATATAATACATATTGTTTCATATCCACAACAAAAAGCCCTACTTGTGCTGTAATGGGAAATACGTAATATATTTTAGCCTTATGTTACTAACCTAACCCAACAAAGATTCTTAACACTACGGAATAATTTTGTGCCTTTGAGTTACCTATCAAAAGTAGTTTATAAGATGAAAGTCACTTGAAACAGTTGGAAGCAAAAAACTAGTATTTCGCAAATCAAAAGTTGAGAATCTTTCAGTCATTATTTAGAGCTCGGTTCTATTTTTATGTAAACTCTGTTGCAACTCAAGCTCTACATTTCCACTAATGACCACGAAAATAGTTCTTTTTAACTGAAAACCAACGGTAAATCGGATACAATATTTTAAAATATTTTTTATTTATCCCGACCAAGCTGTAGGTACTGTTATATTTAACGAAATTGTAGCCTCCGTGAAAGTACTCATACCTCACAGCATGGGGCATTGTTCTGCGACAGAACGCAGCTGTAAGATATTATGGACGTATTAACAAGTACTAGAGGTCGCTCTGTGGTCGAAATTCGACCATAAATTTTTAAATCCATCTTTCTAGAGGAGCTATAAAAAACTAAAATATATTTTCAATTTAATCACCGACTTCAATTTGGCATTAAGGTCGCCAAATATTACCGGGCCATTAAATTTTATTTAAAAAAATACAGACTTCAACCATAAACAAAAAAAAAAGAGATTTCGTGTATGATTATCGTGTCATGTCAAAATATTGTAGTTGCGTGTTGTAGTGTGCGTAGCGTTTTATTTTTTAAAAATAGGCATATTTTGAAAATAATATTGGTATTCCACGCTTCTGCTCCATATCAACCACAATTGGGAGAAATTTCATGCTTATATACCTACGCGTCTTTCAAAAACGGGTACAAAGTTTTTAGCTCGCTTATTAATATATAGATGATACAAAAATGCATGCTTTACTTACTATCATATATCTTTATATCATCTTCGTATCGTAAAGTGTAAAGTACGAATTTTAGCTAATAAATTATATGTCTGGACTGTATTTATGCTTAAACGGCTGTAAAACCCTTTTCAAGACAAATTGTTAAATTAAAAGTTTGACTACGTCTTTTACAGATTTTATGACGGTAAAATGTACAGTGCACGCGCTATTTACCGCTTACTGATAAAGTTTCTGATAGGATATCCACAACATTTATGAGAGATTCTCCATACAACAGTAGTCAAAAAAGTTGTTGGTAGACTATCCGACACATATCAGTAAGCGATAAACAGTATAAATAAAAAGTTTAAAAGCAAAATTGACTATTGCATAATTCCGTTTAATACTCGATAATAAGCTACGAATATTTTTATTTTTTAAACATAGATATGATATTATATTTGTGAGCGTATGTAGTAGCGAAAACACGATAGCTTCAAATTTCCTCGATAAAAAAAATCACATCTTTTTTCCTAACCTCTAATTTTTTAAGCATATCTCTTCGTTTCGCAAAACGGCGCATTCGTCGGACTCAGTATTTTAACACACGATACAAAATTCTGTTACCGAGTTCCTGTAGAAGCAGTTTTTTTTTAATTTCGTATATTTATCGAGTTCTGTTTCACCTGGCGATACGAATGACGGTCGTAAGTGTGAAGAGAGAAAGACGATGTTTTATTTTTTGCTTTATTCGCCCTTTAATAGTCAGCGCTTAGTAGAGGTGCTGTTGATGTGTAGATGAAAAATTTTGAGATGCTGTTTTTAATCACGCTGTTCTATAGTTGCGGACATTAGTATGACCTAGTATACACAACTTTATTTTTTTTAATGCAAAATGATCAAAAATAAGCTGACTTCAGTTTGTCCTTCAGCATAATTCGGCCTCATTGATGTGGTAATTAATTATGAAGGTAACAGCGAATAGCCATGCCTAACGTATTCGTTACACTTAGTCACTACGTGTATCCAACTGGGGGCTTAGCCAAGACCTAATCGTTTTCGCTTCTTTTTAGAATCGCCAAACAAAATTTATGGAAATGACATAAGCGTTCGCCGTTATTTCGTCGTCGAAAACGTTTAGGTCTTCTAAGCCCCCTGGTTACAACGGTTGTTATACTAGGGAAAATATCGATACTGCGACAACTCCAGGACCCCTAGCCAAGACATTTTCATCGTCGCTTCTTGATAGAATCGCTCTGTTTGTCCATCCTTCACGTCCTAACGAAGCAACCGATTGAATTGATTTTTGTCTTAGGTGAAAGCAGTTTAACATAGTCTACTTTTGGTCTCGGAAAATGAAAAATCTTCATGTTCCCAAGCTAGTACCCAGCATTTTTTATTGTTTTTGATATTAACAGCTATATAACCAGTCTGCACAAAGTAAGCCAGGATGAATCAAAGATGAATCAGTCTTAAATTCTTAACACTTTGTTCGCTGACCCCATTGGGTCAAGAACGTCGCCATTTTCGTAAAGTAGCCTCATCATTTCTTGATCACATCTTACTAAGCTTTTCCTCAAGTGTGGCAACAAAATGTATGAGGAATTTCATGCAAGTAATACTAGCGTTTACCTGCAGCTTTGCATGCAGTTTGTAGAAAATTATCACACTTTATTTCAAATAGTTTGTGCCCGCAACTTCATTGCGCAAAAATTTGGATATCACGCGGGAAGGGAAGTAGAAAAAGTTGTCAGTGAACTACTATAACATGACCAAAACTGTTATGCCCATTTTGACTAAAGTTACAGAAAGCTTTGAGTAGCGTCGAAAAGTGAATATGACAAAAACTCAACCTTGATAAATACACACTGTCGTAATTACTGAGTCCAGGAAATATTATTCGGTAATAATTGGTAGGTAACTAAACTAGACAAAATGTCTAGGTTTTTCTAAAAGGTCATCGATAAAACAACGCCTATATTGATTCATTCGAACTTTTTTATGTTTTTATGTCGTAAGAATTTTCTGAATATTGTTTCTCGTGTGATAAACTAATTATTTTGTCGCAACGGAGATTTATCCATACTAATAATATTTTAAAGGGAAATTGTGCTAGTTTGTGCGTCTTTCCTTCTCGGTCTAACCAACGAACGAACGAACAAGAACCAATCGACTTGTTTTTTGGCATAGGCTTTGTTGAAATACAAATATAAAAATACAAAAATATACAATTAAAAATGAATGCGTTGAGCGAATGAGTTTGTGTATGAAGTGTAGGTATCATGTATGTATGTCTGTTCAGAATCCACTAGGGTTCATGTTTGTGTATGTGAGTTTTAATTATTTACAATTTATAATTTTTATGATTATTTACAATTACTTTCATGTTTCAAAATTGTAACTATGTTCTGATTTGATGATCTATCATCTTATTTTAAATATTACGATTAGTAAAGTTAATACTAGAGTTAAAACAATACCGGAAGCTGACTAACATCAGGCTACTATACCAATAATTAAACTGTAATAAGAATTTATAATCAATTGAGAAATGACATAGATAATGCATATTAATTATATGACAGACGAATCAGCTTTGCTACATACATACAACAATAGGCTATTTTGGTCTTGGAAAACATTTGTTTTTTTACGCGATTTTAATTTGATGCGGTCGACACCGCAGGCAAAAGCTAGTCATGTTAAGAAAATGCAAAATCACACTTTAGTCAAAACATTGAAGTATTACATGTAGTAGGAACTAGGAAGTAGGAAAAAGGTGAACTGTTGCCGAAGTGTGTGCATCGAGGCACAGAATACATTTATAATACAGTCTATCAAACGGGCGGCTGTCGATGACGTCACTAGATCCTCCCACGGTAACCGACATTCCGACAGGCTATATCTATATATTAATATACACTATATCTATATATTAATTCGCGAGCGAAGAACTTTGTTACACCTTTTGGCGAAAGACGCGTAGATGGAAAAGCATGAAATTCCTCCCAGTTATAGTTGATATGGAGGAGGAGCGTGGAATACCAATATTATTATTTTAAAATATGCTTTTACCTTGATACGTTTAATAAGTAAAACGCGACGCACACTACAACATTCTGACATGACACATACATATATCATACACGAAATATTCTATTGTTTATGGTTGACGTCTGTGGTTTTTTAAATAAAATTTAATGGCCTGGTCAAAGAGAATATAAGCCTGGTAACGAGATCTTTATGCCAAATTGACGTCTGTGGTTGAATTTAGAATAGATTGTTGTTTTTTTTTATAGCTCTTGACCAAAACCAAAAACTTAATATTTTCAATATTTGCTATCTAGTCTAGATAAAATAAATATGGAATTTTGACTGGTTAGTAAAACTCTGATAATTGCTTTATCCCATGGGATCTTATTACTGAAATCATCGATTACCTGCTATCTTTATAAAAAATTTCGTCAATATCGTCGTGATTAACGGACAAACATACAAACAACATATCTATATTCATAATAATATAAAGCTGAAGAGTTTGTATGTTCTCAGGAACTACTGGCCGGAAGTGTGAAATTCTTTTTGTGTTAATCCATTTATTGAAGAAGACTATAGGCTATATAACATCACGGTACGACCAACTAATAAACCTACAAAGAAGTCAAACATACACCAGGACAATCGAATCTTTATATTGGATGTCAGGTATGAAGTCAGAGCTAAATGAGGTCAGCGGTGTAACAAGCCGAGAGGTTATCCGCTGTTCACACTATATTTTACAAGATTACCCGATGATAACAAAATGTACAGTTACAGTGGGTATGTAATATATAAGTATGGGTGTAATATGCTAACGATTAATTCTAGCTATAAGTAACCAGAGATGATTGTGAAAATTTATACTTCGTTCAGTAATTTTCGCGACATTTTTTCAAAGTTTGTTTGTTTGGGTGTTTGTCGTTTATCACGTAAAAAGCGAAACCATTTAACGGATTCTAATTATTAACAGATAGGGTAACTTGTAACGAAACACTTCTATACATATAATAAAACAGTAAAATTGGAGTGTCTGTACATTTAATATTTTAACAAAATAATCAATGTGGTGGCTAAAGAACAGTAATAGAACACATTTCGTTAAAAAAAGGAGTCTGTCTGTTTATCTGTTTGTACACGCCAATCTCAGGAAATACTTCACGGATTTGAATAAATGTTTTTTGTTTAATAGCTATTAGGTCTATGCAACATATAGGATACTTTTTATCCCGGGACAATGCACGGTTCCCGCGTGATATACAAATTTTTGCTCAACAAAGAGGCACCGACTAGTTGATAATAAAACGGACGAATTACTCCCGTAGGATGAATAAATACGCAGGCGAATCTCGAGTCACAAAGGTACATCTACACTGGGGCTGCCAAAATTTTTTAGTCAACATAATTTATAGTATTTAAAAAAAAGGAGTACTATAAAAATATAGTCATTGGGAGAAAAAAAACAATTTATACAAATTATTTATTGTGACCGTAAAATTATAATTTTTTGCACTACTTTTTTGTTTAAGAAATTTTAAATTCATGTGAATTGATAGTTCAATTTTTATAAGAGATGAACTCGCTCTGTTTCTCTCTTCCCGCCACTTCGAACTATTCTTTTTGTGAACGCTCAAGTGGCAGGAATGGAATGCAGAAACGATATAATTTTAAATATAGTTGCAAAATATATTAAACATGGTCCTATCATTCGGAAAAGATATAGTAGTATGTATTTTCACGTACTATAATTCTTATTGAATAGTATATAAGTACGGAGACCCAAAATATAGTACAATACTATATATTATAATGCAGTTGGTAACCCTAATCTATACGCTAAAATTCCTAACATGATAACTTTTGCTTTATGTCTGGTTTACACGTATTAAGTAGATAAGTAGGTAACTAAATTTTAACTTAATTTTAAGTTATAAATTTCATGTAAACACAAAATTTAGAAGCAAGTAGCAAGTTAAATGACTCAAAATTAAGTTAAAATTTAATTAACTACTTATCTACTCAATACGTGAAAACCAGACGTTACTCTATTGCGATAGAAAGAATTAACGGAGTTGTCAAAAACTAACCTATAAACTATTAAGGCGAGTGAAGAGTTTTGGCGGGGATTTCAGAGAGTGACGTTGTGATTTTTGTATTTTTGTTAAATTTGTGTTATTTCGGTTTTTAATGTGTGATAATGGTAGAATATCGAATATTAAACATTC
>JAOTAV010076645.1:0-12904 GCA_026546445.1 Cyclargus thomasi | reverse complement strand
GTATAAAAGTATTAAATATATTTCCGTTGTCTGGTACCCGTAACACAAGTCCTTCAGGTACTTACCACGGGGCCAGAGTGACGTGGTATTAAGCGTTCATATATGTTATGTTGTTAAAAAAGAATTATATTGGACTGGATTAACAAAAAAAACATACTATTATAATTCGAAATAAAAATTTGAATATAATGAAAAAAAATAAAAAAAAAACCAGGAATAATACTCACTCAGCACAAGTAACATGCTCATTGCTTTGCAAATCTTTAAGTTTTTTATGTGGATCTATTTTAAAATCTGGTCTACTGAGTACATCAGATGGATCATGTTTTGGACCGAGCACATACAACTTGTCACCTTTTCTGACTTTACCACTAAATACTCTAGCAAATGCTATAAATGCTGTGTCACTAACTTCTTCCTTTTCTTTCTCATCTTCTGTACATTTTTCAGTTTCCTCAACATTTTCTTTTTCCGGAACGGGTTTGAGACTGTTTTCTTTCATTTCTTCCCGCATTTTTCTCGCTTTTTCCCGCCTTAGGGCCATTTCTTCCGGGGTCAGCACTTTAGGCTTATTTTCTGGTAATATCGATTTATCGACGCTAAACATTTTGGATATAAAAATAATCACAGTTGCATTTTCACTACTATCACAGGCTAAAAAGTCGTCTTTCAGCTTTTTCGTCTCTTTAGGATACGACTCAAAGTCTTTAATCCTGGAGCACATGAGTTTTTCGACTTTTTCTGGAAGAATTTCTTTTGGCGATGGTAGTTTTGAACATACCATATCTAACACTACGTTAGACAAAGGGAGCCACTGCATCATCAGAGACTGTAGCTGAATCCTACTGTCAGAATGTCTTAAATCTCTAGTGGTAAGTTTAATTCCTAATTTCTCACAAATAACTGGAACTTTTTCTTTATCATTCCTCAGGACAATAGTTTCATAAATATTCCATAAATTATCGAAAACAACTTGTACAAATAATGGTTTCTTGGCCTTTTCTTGAGCACCTTTCATGAATCGTTTTGTTTTTGTGTTTAAATAAAAATCACCCCACAATACTTTTCTGAGCAATTCTTCTTTGACACCTGAAAAAAAGAACATACAGCTCCTTTGTTCTCGAGATAATAATTTATACTATTTAAAAATTTTGTGCTTGTAGATCTTTATACAAAAAGCCAAAATACTACATAAAATATTATGTTATGTATTATAAAAATTTATTCATGAATTTTAACTATACTTACCTAGTTTATCAGAAAACAATTTAGCAAATGTTTGTATCGTAAAGCCCCAGCCATCAATGGCGCTGGCAAAAACTACATTTCCTTGTTCCGGCGAGAAATACAAATTGGAATCGTCTGCATCTTCTAGAGCAGAGGTCCAATCGTAAATGTTATTATCTTCTTTTTGCTTAGGAGATTCTTGCTACAAGAAAGTTTCTATAACTTAGTATAAAAGCAAATGTAAAAGATTAGTTTAGGACATTGATACACTTTTAGAACAACCTGCCTTTTGAAGAAATATATTATAACAATATGTATACAAACTAGGCAAATAATTTTAATTTGTATCACATATATATAGACAACTTTTGTCCACAGTTTTCTTTGCATTGAAAATTATTTTTCATTTAAACTTTCACCCCTTAAATCTTGTGGGTAGAATTTATCAAAATCCTTTCTTAGCAGATGTCTACATGACTTCATCTACCTGCATGCCAAAATTTTAGTCCAATCCATCCAGTGGTTGATACAACACAATTTCAGCGAGTCAGTCAGTTTTGATTTTTATACAATACCTTTTTATCCAAAAGAGTTTCTTCCGTCTCCAAAACACCAGATGCAAACAGTTCTCCCATTACAGCATTAACTTGTTCCAGAACTTGCATTATGTGAATGTAAGCATCTAGGGCTGTCATTCTCATTTCAACGATAAGCCTATCAATTTTGTTCAATACTAAGACAGCTTTGATATTTTCTGCATAAGCTTGCTTCAACGCCAGACGAGTTTGAGGGCACACCCCTTCAACAACATCAACCTGTAAACAAATTTTTTATTTAAAAATTTTTATTTTAAGCTTTGAAATACAAGTGATAATTACTTTTAGGAATATTAAAATAATATTGGCCTTAAAAGGTTAAGTTATAAAAAGAATAGAGTAAATGTTGCCATCTATATTGTAAATTGTAGTATTCAAAACATTTTCTCTTTTAAATGTACATGAAATTTATACTTTATAAACATTACTCAATATATTGTGCCACATTGTGCAACATCTTTTGATAAACAATTTGTTGAGTCTTATAAGAATGTTTTAATTGTACAAACAGTACACCAATAAGTGATGTATGTAACCTGCTTCAGTATAAAGTTTAATACAAGTCCTTAAATTTATGTTTAAAGACACAAAAATTTGTACAAACTACTTACAATAACAATCGCTCCATCGCACAATCTGACTGCAGTTGATACTTCACTGGAAAAATCGATGTGCCCTGGAGAATCTATGAGGTTTATAAGATATTCCTCCTTCTCTATAGCATGATACAGGGCTATACTGCTGCTTTTCATGGTTATTCCACGTTCCTGTTCATCCGGTCTGCTATCCATGTAACGGAGTTTCCCCGTCATTCTTTGTGATATGATGCCATTGCTGGATATAAGGGAGTCTGCTAAGGTAGTTTTTCCATGATCCACATGGGCCACAATACAAATATTTCGAATTTTCGAAGGTTTAGTTTGAAGTTCGAATAACTTCGACGAATCCACGAGTCTCATGGTGAATCACGATAAAACTGCGAGTATGGATGTATAAAAAGTTTTAATAATGTATTCCTCTGAATATTACTGTTGTAAAGAAGAAGTTTTATTTAATAAATTGCACAATTTACAACGTGAACAGTATCAAAAACATTGAAAATGTCAACAACAATCGTTGACTTTGACAGCTGTCAGTAAACACATGGACGTGTTCTCTTTACTCTATCAGTGTACTGCCCAAATTGGGCAGTACACTGATGGAGTAGAGCAGCCCAATGTAAAAGCCCGCGCCCGGCCGGGCCCACACAAACGCCAAACTTAAAATATTCTGGGAAAAATCAGAACCTATAGTCGTTAGCGGAATATTATATTCAATGACGTTCTCTAATAACTTAAATTTTGATTCCTAAGTTTTGGTCTTTTTTATACAATAGGCAGTATAACAAAGCGTGTTGCTGCGTTTCTAACACAAAAACAACGGTTCGGATTACTGGTGCAGTCGTTTTTGTGAAGAACGTACAGTTGGTGGTGCTGTACGAACCGATTTCGGTCGTGTTTTCACGTTTTTTCATAACTAGCTGTTGCCTATTTGTTGTTTCATACAAAATTTACCCCTAAAACAACTAATAGTTGAAATAAAATACTGTCAAGGGCAATTTTGTTCAAAAATAATTAGTGCCTGTAATAACTTATTAATTTGGATAAATATTGATATCCCATTCATTAAAACACCTTGGCAAATCTATAATACTTCTATACTAAAATTATAAAGTTAAAAAGTTTGATTGTTTGAACGCGCTACTCGCAGAAACTAGTCGCCAGAATTGAAAAATCATTTTTTCAAATCTGGGCAGTAGTAAGCCACGGGCAGGCTGTGGACTTATAAAAATGTGTAACTAAAAAATCGTAAAAATAGAACAGCTAACCGCAACCACCGATCCTTTGCTTATAAAGCAATTAATAAAAAATAAATATTCCGGCCGAAACTTTTTAACTGAATCTGCGTGAAATTCGCCGCACCTGTGTCGCCAGACAAATGTGGTTTTAACGATGATATCTGCGACGTAAACTAGGGCCCACGTAAATAATATATTAAACGTAGGCCACCTTTTTTTACATCAAAGTTCGAGTTGAACTCACCCATGAAGGGTTCTGCAGCAGCAAGAGGTAACATTTATTTATTAAATGAAGGGGCAAAGGAGCAAAAAGGTTACCTGATAAGCCTACTACTAGGGAACACCGCTTAAGCCGGCCATTTTCTGCTTATTATCTTTGATACAGCACAGTATAGGAATATACATACTAGTAGTTGCATTCCCGCCCTGTCTTTAAAATAGATACAGACAACAGCGCCACTTTTGACAAGTGCTAGGGCTGCCTCTTGGTAGTACTTGAATCACCCGACTGAAAGCGGATACCTAATGTTTTTGTATCTGTCTGCTTGGGTATCTTTCAGGTTTTGTAATTATTGTTAAGTATTATATTATTTTTAAACGGTTTAATTTAGTTTACCCAGTTTTATTATTTATTTGGTGGCACAAATTAGGTAAATCAAGTTTTTCCTTATCCCGTCAACTGATTGATCTGAAATTTGTCATATACGGCTTTGATTCTGGTAACAATATTATTATGTATGGTCGATATAATTATGAATCTAAGATGGTGACTTCTACAAGAGGGCGGACCACTTACTTTTTTTCAATCCCATAAATATGGATATCAGAAAGGCCTTATTAAGTATAAAACAGTGCACTATAGTCCTCTCGGTCAATCTAGGCTGTAGCAGCCACTAACCCTCTGTCAAAAAAATTGAGATTTTCTATACAAATCGCTATTAAAACAAGAAGTTTATATTCATAATGGAGGCCGCACGCAGAACAAAAAAGTGAAGACCATTTATTTGAACTCTGTTGACTATTTGTTGTGTTAACAGAACACAACAAATAGTGAACAGAGAGATCGAGTAAGAACTATCATAAGACAAGAACAGCTTGTCTTATGATAGTTCTTACTTGATCGCTTATCAAACACGGAGTTGCCAAAGCGTTATTAGAGTTTTCCTATTAACAATATTAATTTTAGTTTAAGCCTAACATATGTCTCATAAACACGATTAAAAAATACCTTAAAAATATTTACAATATTTATTTAATGGCAGGTTTTGGTTGCATAACATGAAAAGCAAAATTAAAAATTGTGTGTAACACACGTTTTTTATTGAAAAAAAAAATTATAATTTTTCTATTTTTTAGTAAAAGTACTATGTTTTAGAAATGTATTATAAATTTATAGCCATTTTTGGCCTTTAGCTTTCTGGCCGTCTGTATGGAGTGCAAATTCTGTTATACTAATAGGTATTCTGTGGATAATGGATATAGTGTCTAGTAAGACAAGCGATATAAGTTTTGTGCTGAATGACATGCTACTGGAAACAATATAATATTTTAATCACATTCGTTAAAAAAAGCGCATCGCTAGAAACTATTGTAGTGTAAAAAACAGGGTAAAGTGTGTACCCTAATTATTGTTTGGTGTATGATTTTTATTAAAAATGGCTTATGAAGCACGAATAAGGAACAAATCAATTATTCTAATAAGCGCTTTGCTGCTTTGTGAGTTTTAACTCATTAAGTAAAGTTTTATTTTTCAATACACTGGATTTTGATGTAAGTTGTTTTGTGTCAGTTATTCTTGGTGCCATTATTTTATTCAATTTTGAAGAGATATGTGTATCTTATCAATATTTCATCGAAGATCAGAAGAGTATATAGGGACGGTTAGCAATTAGGGGGCAGCAATTAGCAATTACTGGACGCAAGGCCCCCAATAACAATATTGTCATAAAATAATTCATAATTCGACTTACGTTTGACGCATTTAACTTAATATTTTTTTCTAATGCATGCGGCATTATTCAAAGCATATCGAAGTTCGTATTCGTGTACGTACTAAAAGTGGTAAGATTACTTCACTTCATTTGAAATTACTCTAAGCGTGGCATATCGGCCGGCCAGGGCGGAGGGCAATTTTGCCGGCCCCTTATTTTTTTTATAAACTTTCTGTGTTTTTTGAAAGTTCAGATATTTTTATACAATTCAATGTGTTATATTACAGCTCGATAGCAGAGAAATAATCGCGAAAAAACTAATTTTTAACCAACTTCCAAAAACGAGGAGGTTATATGGCCGGATGCAAATATTTTTTTAAGCGAGGGGCGTCATCGCACCTAGGTACGGAATTCCTAGAATTCGTCACTGAATAAAAGTGTAATGAAATTCTCCGCGCTTTTCTAATGGCTCCGAACTTGTAGATTGTGATAGAAATATAAAATATTAAAATTTATAGAATGAATTTTTTATTATTTTCTGTCCAGTTTTGCCAACCTACGCTACGCTAGGGTACGCTACTGAAACGGCGGTAAATTATTTTTATTCATATTAATCAAGTAAAGTAGCAATAAAAATAAGTAATTGTACATTTAAAAAAAAACTAAATTTTCATTCGACGTGAAATACAATTAGACTACTGTTTATTTCTTATACTGTGACGATCGGAGATGCTCATTCATACCAAAAACATAGTCCCCTGCGAGTAAGCTAACCGCGCAGACGCCGTATTTGACATTTAGGGATCTAGATTGTTGTTCTGTCTGTCATAAAAAAAAAAACATATATACGTCGAATTGAGAAACCTCCTCATTTTTTGGAAGTCGGTTATAAATATGCTTTAGCCGGGTAATACACTACCGGACGACAAAGGCATATACGGACGTTGACCTATGGGCCCTATTGCTACCTGTCCTTCTCCCTCGCGATATCCTCTCCTCCTAAATCCATTTACCGATTGTTTGTAAAGTATGGAGTCACGGAAAATTGATACTTGAGCTGTGCTTATAATCAACTTAAAGTAAGTTCCGATGAAGCTTCTAAGTTTTTGTCGCGCGAAACTTTTCACTTAAACAACGGAGCTGTGAACTTAATTTTGAGTTTACATTTCGTCGCTGATCAGATTTCTACTAGCTTAAGTCTTAAATATATTACTAGTTGTGGTCCCCGACTATGTCCGCGTGTTTAAATTAAATGTTCATCACACTAATTCCTTAAAGGAACCAGCAATATATAAAAACTCCTAACACAGGTTTTATACCAACTTTCAATATTTTAAAACAGAGTGTAAAAACCGGACAAGTGCGAGTTGAACTCGCTCACGAAGGGTTCCGTCTTAGCGTCCTATATCAAAGCAAACACAGCTAAAATATATTTTTTTTATATGATATTTTTATATTTATATATACCTGAGAACTGAAATATTAATTTTATTATTTCTGTTGCCATTATTGATAACGAGCAAAAATAGCAAAAAAATCACGATTGTTTTATGAGAGCCCCCTTTCTTTACAAAAAATTGGCAACCGCGAATTATACAAATTTAACATTTTCACGCAACTTCGTTGCAGGCACCAAGTAGTTTTGAATAAAGTTTTGATTCCGGGTACATATGGATAAGAATAATAATTTGTATAGAGTGCGTTTTCTTCGTGATAAACGAATTTCTTGCCGATAAATGTTCAAAGACATAACAGGGGGGGAAAATAATGTGATTTATTGTATGTTATGAGCTTATGTTATTAAGGAAGCTACACGTAATCCTGTACGTTCGACACATTATGAGCTAGCACGTACGAGCTCGCTGAAAGCTTCGATAATTAATATAACCTCAAAATTAGCTGTATAATATTGAAGACTAGTATGTACCTCCGACTTTGCCTTAGTGCCGATTTACACTTGATTTAGTTAGGTAGTGAACATACTTGCACCATCGGCTAGTTTCCTTTTGTACGTGAGTCCAACTCGAATATGGCCGATTTTCTATATATATTATTATAGCATCTATATATTAATACGCGAGCGCAAAATGTTATGCCCCTTTTTACGAAAGACACTTATTTGAGCGTCTGGTCTATTTACCTATGATCTGAAAATGTCTCATTAGTACACGCCAGTCACCACCAACCGGGTTCAAATCTAGCACTCTCTTAAGTGCGAACTAAAGGTCTACCCATGGAAGCTCTAATCACTAAATGTGGGGCTTGTAAATAAAAAAATAAAACATGACTTTTTCTATGAAATGTTCGAACACCAGACGATGTTATTTCATTTTCCCCACAACGAATACCTTCACAATACTACGGACTGTGAGGGAAAATGGAGAACGAAACAATGGACGCCGCAAACCTAGAATCACAATAGATATAATAAAGTAGTAGGCCGACTCGAAATAAACTGACAAATCGGCGCGAGTACGTGAGTACTGCTGTAATCGTGCTTCAAACTAATGAGTACCGCAACACGGGGTCACGACGCGTTGATATTCCTTCAAAACTATTGTTTTAGTTCTTTTAAATCAGCTTACTCGTCTAGATGAGAATACCATTTAACATTTTCTCCTTGTGTCTTAAAAGCCAATCGTCCTTACTACGTTCCCAGCTCCATTCCTCGCCCTATAAATTTTTGTCAGGTTTTATGTCAAATAAAATATAAACCGTTTATTGAAATTATGTGTACATACATTCGTAATTGTAACGTTCTTACTAACATTTGTGTTTGTTTTTGATTAATCAAATACTGTAGGTATTTAGTAAATTTAAAATTCAAATAACCGTAATACTTCACTACAAAGAGGAAAGTCTTTTAGAACCACTCTGACATTGGCAACTCACCGAGACGGCCATTATGAAGAAGAAGAAGTCAGCTTACTGGTTTGTTCTGTCTATTGTGTTAGTATTGTGCAATATAGTCCGTCCACAGTTTACCTGTAACAGGACCATTATGACAAAGACTATAGGACCACTCATACAGAAATTCCGAGCTGAAACGACTAACAACCTTTGGCCTTTACCGTGTTTCGTACAAACGTATACCTACGCGTTACTAATTACGAACGAATGGATTGTTTGATACAAACCTGTTGCAAAGCTCAGAAAAGGCAATGAAAATTATAGTACATTAACTAATTTTACGAGGAGACCGACTTGGACTGATCACAGGCCGATCTAATCAGGAGCTCTTACCCCGAAACGTCACTTTTATATATTTTATAACTCTTACGGTTTAACTAGTTGAGTAGCGTTAGCAAACAACATTTAAAGTGAAAAAAGGCGAGTTTTTATGTATTTTACTTCTAAACAGTAACTAAAATTAGGTATGTAGTTTATTGAAACCCTGGATACTTTGGATTTTTTTTTAAATGTCCAAAATATCTACAACTTTTTTAACAGAGTTTGTAAATTCATTCGTGATGTATAAATCAGACGTACAGATCATATTTTCTGTATATCTTGACTTTAAGCTTTTTTTAACATTATTTTTAGGCGCTGTAAGTCGATCAATTAGTTTATGAGAGGCTATAATATTCCCGACACTTAGTTAATTAGAAGTTTGACTTAAAGCTTCCGTAGCCTAGTGGTCACGAGTGTCCATGGGTGACGGCAGTTGCTTTCCATCAGGTAGCCCGTCTGCTCGTTTGTACCCTAAATATCATTAAAAAAAACCCCATAAACATTTTTGATGTCAATACTGAAAAGAAACTTAAAAAATCCAACAAAGTGTCCAGTTAATCCGATTCGACTGAACATTGCCAACTGCTATTCTGGAAACGTCATTTAAGCAAAATCAGTTAAGCAGTTTGGGCGCGAAGTGGTACCAGATACAGTTTCGCATTTATAATATTAGAAGGAAAGTATGGATATTAAGCATTTTTGAGCAATTCATATGGAAGTATAGATTGCTTAAAATTTCACCGTATAAAAGGTACAAGCTCGTGTAATGTGGTTTGTCGTTAGTCGAAATTACAAAATACGAAGTTGCGGCGAACTCTTTTTCAGCACATGAATATTCAACGACCCGTCATTAATACTGGCTCCCAAGTTAGATTATCTCTTAACGAACTTACTTTAGCTGCTTTTACTCGCGATAGTTTTAAGACTCACGCTACATCGATCACTTTTATTTAGTGATTAATTGCGAGTTTGCGACAAGTGGGACGTGTGGTAGCAACTATATTGTGTGCTTTTTTAGGGTTCCGTACCTAAAGGGGAAAAACGGGACCCTATTACTAAGACTTCGATGTTCGATGTTCCATCTATCTGTCTGACTGTCTGTCCGTCCGTCTGGCTGTATCTCAAGAACGGTAATAGCTATAATAAATTATAAATTTTTAACTTTAAAATATTTAGAAATACGTTTTCCAAATTTTGTTTGTACTAGTACGGAACCCTTCGTGCGCGAGTCCAACTCTTATTTGGCCGGTTTTCTCAACCAGTTGATTAATAACATAAACTTCTATCTTTGTCAAATAGTACATATTCGCTCGTTTAATTGAATTTACCACTGGTGGATGTCTGTGTAGGATATGTTTGATTAGGGCTCAAAGCGTTGCGTTTTAAACCACTTTTAAACACACAGCGTATGACTTTGAGCTGTAAATATATCTTCGGAATCATTGACGCTTGTGTCACACCGTGCTACTTTAAAATTTTTTCGAATTTTTGATTTGATAAAAGCATTTATTCTACCGACAATCTCCCTTATTAATAAAAATATGAATCCAGTGTTTAAAGCGGAGAACTAAAAAAAATGCTGCGACTAACAGCTGCGAAAATGCTGCGGCTGTCAGCCGCGTCTGGTTAGTTTGTATCTTATATGTTCTTATCTGCAGGTCTAAAGAAAACAGCGGACCTTTAATAACTATGCACTGTATGTATATGTCTATGCTTCTACTCTTCGCTTTCGTGACTAGGGTTGTTATATTAATATCAAGAGCTTGTTAAACTCAAAAGTAAAACTGCTTTAAATCACAAGGTAAATTTTATTATAACATAAATGGCGTTAAGATTGAATGCGTGACCAAGATAATTAAAATTTTTGAACTTCACGTGTTAATTAAAATGACTGCGTGCTTGGCAGCATTGTGTTATGTCAAGACCCGAACAGCGGGTGTTTTATAAAACACGCCCGTCGTAAAAACATTGTTCAAAGCGATTATAATGTTAAATATTATATATTTTATTGCTGGAATAATAATATTAGCCTTAGAATATTCGAAGATTTTCAAATAAAAGAAAATAAAACTATGTGTCCAATTTTCGCCATGATATTGTGAAATATAAAAAATACTTTCAACTCTATAGTTATAACTACTAGTACTACAGCAAGAAGCAAATACAACTTTTCGCTAGTTGATGTAGTACCCGTGTACTACGGTAACTAGCAAATACAACTTTTCGCTAGTGGCTGTAGTACCCGTGTACTACAGTAACTAGCAAATACAACTTTTCACTAGTTGCTGTAGTACCCGTGTACTACAGTAACTATCAAATGCAACTTTTCACTAGTTGCTGTAGTACCCGTTTATTACAGCAACTTACGAATACACAATATATTATATTAAACGATACAAACATTTTATTGATTTTTATCGACTTGGTGAAATACAGAACATCTTGAAAGTAAATTGATTCATTATGTTTTTAAAACAATTATTATTTATTTGTTAAATTAGTTTTAAGGTATAATTTAATTATTTCTATCTTTTTGGTAAAAGATGGACCCATGTGAGTTTCTTACGCCACGCTGGTTCTTCTCGCCGGGCTAGTTCCCGAACCGATGGTAGGCACCGTAGTCTCGACGTCCAAAAAGTGTTCAAAAGTACGTATTTTTATAACAAAAAAATTGGATTTTATTATTTAAATTTATTATGCATAACCTAAAAAGTATGCTTGGTCCATTATTATAATTTGCGATAAACAAGAGAGAAGATTAAAACGTTTTAAAACGTATTCAAAACGTTGAAAGAACTTTTCAATGGCCCATCCGTAATGTAAAAAGTTTTTCAATATGCTTCAGTACGTTTCGTATAAACTCGGTTTTATTGTTCAACAAATGATTCCAATAGCTATTCCATTATCACCTGGAAAGCCGGCTTAGCGTTATAGACATTATTATTTTTAACAGAAAATTAAAACCGAGTTTAAAAAGAAAAAACAAAAGAAAAAAAGTATTAAATAATATTTATTCTTTAACAGTGCCTGTTTCAGAATTCGGTGAGGCATCAGCCTTTTTCCGTACACCATCTTCATAATTATAAAGTCGGTACCAGCTTACATGTCATGATTTGTATAGATTTAAATTTTTGACTGGTACCGACTTCAAAATTATGAAGATTGTGTACGGAAATAGGCTGATGCATCACCGAATTCTGAAACAGGCACTATTAATCTTTAATAGTGCCTGTTAATAATAAATAAATATGATTTGAATCTTTTTAGTTTTTTTTTATTGTTTTTGGTTTTTACTGTGGAAGTCGGTTTCAATTTTTTGTTAAAAATTATAATTTCCCTCTTTTTAGTTATCCAAAATTATAATGTTTATACCTATAGAGAACCACACGGCATGATATATTTTCTTATGTTAATTAAGGGGCAAGGGAGCAGACGGGTAATCTACTGGAAAGCTACTGCCGTCGCCCATTGACACTCGTAACATCTGGAGAGTAGCATGTGCATTTTCCGCTTTTTTATGAAAGCATAGGGAATAAGCATTGGGCAGTGGTGGCACAGGATTATTCCAATGAGTCTACGGCAAGGTACTCAGCCACAGTGTAAGAGACCGATAGAACAACGTCCCTCGGGTTTAATTTTACAAATAAAAATATTTAAATTTTTTATACGTAAAAAGGATTTTTGTACAAACAAGACGTCCAAGTTCATGTGGCAAGCATCGAACTGCTTTTCAGCCTATATGGAACACACGCGCCTGGGAATTCGAATAGGGATTAGGGGATTGGGGAAGTTGGCCACCGGTAAACTCATTTACTGGACGAAACACAGCACAACGCCGTTTCACGGCAGTTTTCTGTGAGAACGTCGATGCCTTGAGCTATTCGTGCCGAAGCATGGCTTCCCTACGGCCAGTATACTTACTAATATATTAAACTAGTTGACCCCGCAGACGTTGTCCTGCCGAGCTATTTTGTGAATCTAAACCATTCTCAGATTTCCTTGAACACACACACACAAAAAATTTCATCGAAATCGGTCCAGTGGTTTAAGAAAAGTTTAGCTGTCATTTTACGTCAATTACA
>JAOTAV010076634.1:0-12905 GCA_026546445.1 Cyclargus thomasi | reverse complement strand
TCGGCGGGATTCGAACCCGCGACCCCCGGCGTAAGCTACCAACGCGCTTACCAACTGAGCCACAGAGGTCGTCATCTAGGAGATTTATTATATTATTAGACTGGTACACAATATGGAATACTCTTAAAACCTTAACCACGTCAGGAGGAATAAGATAAAAATATTATAACCCTCAACCCTTCAATACTAATTAATTCATAGCTAGTCGAAATTGTTATAGACTGATCAAATATTGCTAGTGTTAATATTTTTTTTCAATAAATTATGCGCTTAATTTTTTAACATTTTAGAATGCAGGAAAAATGATATTACTCTAAAATAAAAGAATTTTAATGTTTTTTTTTTTCATATTATTCACTTCATTGTATTATCGTTGATTTTCCTCGAGCAGTTACTATTTACTGAATTTATTGAAAGGTTTATTGACTGATTATTTATTTTTATAATGTCAATGTTATATAACGCTTCCATTATTCGTTTTACAGAGATTAAATATGTGTTTCTCTCATCGAAAATTCAATGCCATTTTTAACTGTAATCAGAAATTCTTCATGGTTAAAAATGATACATTAATTATTTCTCAAAATGAAATTACATTTTTTTAATAAATTATACACATAATAACAGATTTAAAATAACTAGCTTCTGATTTTGGAAACTCAGCCAATTCCTTAAGCGCCTTTATACACATTTACATTTAATTTTATTATTTAAGGCTCAAACATTTAAATTGAACAAACAGAATCCAATTAATTCTTCCGTAAGTAAACAATTCATTACGTATGAGAGGATGCGTGGATTCCGAGCCGGAATTCATTTTCCCTCATATTTTGTTTTACACATGAGCTTCTGGACTTTTTGAAATAAGATAATTAAAGCTTTTACACACTCAAAACAGATATTGTTCATAGTTATTGTGCTATTTGTCCACAAAAATCATAATATTAGAGTTTATTACTGCCTGAGGCGCTGATTAACAAATTGTTACTTTTATTATGTTACATTTTACTTTTTCAACCACTTTAACTCCGTAGTTAAACGGTAACTAAAATACTTTACTAATACGCTTAAGTTAGGTTTACTAATAAACGTTTTCTCATTTTTGCTTTTACCATAACAATAACGGTTTTTCATTTTTGTGATCTGCCAACTTATTACCTTTGTCATTACGAAAACTGTCTTTGTAAATTGACTACCCCATGGTAGTCAATTTACTCTTACTCTATTTCAGATCCCAGATTTATTTTGCTTCCCGCATAAAACGTTAAAAGCCACCCATCTTCTTTCCTGTTTCCTAAAATTGTCCATTAATAAACATGTAGTTTACTACGGAATGCCTAAGCTGGATGTTTGTTTGTTCGCCCATATAATTAGCTAAAGCTATAAAACTTTTATGACACGTTTACGAGCAAGAAATTTTATACATTAAACTAATGTTTGATACATAAAATGTATTAAAATGCTTTTATCAATTGACTTTCATGGTGGCGTCAAAATTCTGTTTATAAATAACTTTATTTAATTTTGGATTATAATATAGTCTATATTTGAGAATATTACTATTTTATATATTCTCAAAGTGTGTTTGCTGAAGTATTATCAAATACTTTCTTCAATTTGTAAAAAAAAGCATTTTTTGTAAAGTCAAGAAAAAAAAACAGACAACATTTTTTTTACTAGGAGTTGCCCGTGGTTGAAATTTGAGTATAAATATATATCATGTAAAATACCTTTCAAAAATAAAATCTATTCTAAATCCAATCACAGATTTCAACCATAAACAAAACAGTATTTCTTGTATGATTATCGCGTCATGTCAAAATACAGTATGCGTAGCGTTTTATTTATTAAAAATATGCAAGATTAAAGATTATGTTAAAATAATATTGGTATTTCACGCCCCTCCACCATATCAACTATAACTGGGAGAAATTTCAAGGCACAAAGTTTTCCGCTCCGATACATTTTTTTTTTCCATTAACCTTCTATGGGTATTCAAAGAATTTTATAGTAGTTATGGTTGTATGATATAAGTTTATATATGGTTGTATAATATAAGTTTAATAATGTTACTACATGACTTTTAGCCAAAATCCGACACTACTTATTGTCCAATAAAACATGCAGACGTATGCGAATTCACTGGACGAAAATTTAAAGAATTTTCGAACGGAAAGAAGGCTTTTGCGCTGAAACTGAAATGCATTTTACAAGCAATGGGCTCGTAGCCGTTTGTATATTTCATCGTAAAGCATTTTTGTGATTCTCTGAAATGTATAACCGATTTCATGTGATCGTGGAAATAGTAGATTTTGATTTATTTTCATACAAGATTTCTAGGAATTGTATAATAATGATTGTATTTATATTCTTAATCCTAGAAATTTCTTATCAACCAAATTTGGATATTAAAACCTACGAATGAAATTCTATGTGTAATATATTAAACCAAGATATCATCAAAAAACTAGAAAGTCCAAAATTGATACTGGATTAAAATTCAGAAATTTGATCCATTACATATTAACTTTTAGCGTAATAAATTTGAATAGAAATGTGTGAACGCGTTGAAGATATTTACTACCGAAATGGGAATGGCTTGTGTTTCGGCGCGTCGAATAAATTTTTCTGATCATAAATACGGAGATATTTCCTCTAGCGCCTAAGGTCAAATTTAATTATCATGTAGCTGATACCGCGGAATCCGACGCCTACAGTTACTTATAAATCAGCAACCCATTTCGGTTTAGTGATGGGCTTTTATCCATGTTGTATTTTTTTAATATTTCGTTTCATTATTACCTTTTCTTTATGAAAGTGCTTCTATAAATATTATTATTTTATTATTATGATTTCTTCGATATTTTAATTCTCTTTTCTCTCATATTGCAATTTATATTCCATTACTTTAGATACAATTCAAATTAGAAATCTAAATGATCATGGTTTAAGACTTTTTAAAAGTATAGCAAATAAAAAGTGGGGGAATGCTATATTTTTGTACATCTCTTTAAAATTTATGATAATGATTAATACTTGAATGTACATAGTTCATTTCTAATGAACATAATTTGTTTATCAATGACTCCTGCACATCCCTAAAGAAAGCGACTAAAAGCATCACAACACAAAATAATGTTGATGTTTGAAACGAATTATTTAAAACCATTTATAATAAATCAATATATACAATTAGAGCACGCCATTAGAGATGATTTAGATGACAATTTGTAACCACGAATAAGTTCAGTTCTAAACGAAACAATTAATAGACCAAGCGAAGTATTAAAATTATAATATAATTATATTAATAATTTAAAAATTAATTGGTAGGTGTGTACTTTTTAAGTTAGTTGAAGTTGTATTTAAAATATGACCTTAGCTAGCCAAAGAGGTCAATAATTCTGTGGAACTGAATTTTATAACTATAATTTATGCAACAGTAGTATTTATTTTAATGGTTTAACTATTTGGGTTTATTATTAAATCTTAATGTTATCCTTTCAAATATTGTAAATTGATTTTTTTGTCTGGATGTTTATTAGCCAATCACATTGTAAATACTAATCTAATTGAGAGGCACTTGAAATGTTACAAAATATTTTATTTAGATTTCAGAATAAAATACACTCTCATGTAATAAATTAGAATATTATGTCCTAAAATTACGCAAGTTAAATCTTGAAACTTTGAACATTTCAAATCAATAGAATGAATCATATAAAAATTGCATTAAACTTTTTTCTATAGGGTATGCAACTAAGCACTTAGGTCCTAACTAATTCTAACACCCCATTATTATGTCGCCGTGGTAGGTTTTGTTTCAACCCCTTCGTTTATAAAAGGGGTGAAGGGGAGAAAGTGTCGAGTGCTCACTTCCTATATTAATTATTAACAAGGTATTGAAAGGTCCAATTCATTGCATTTACTGTTTCTGTCAGACCAGTTCTTTTATTAAAATATCATTTAATTTGGCAAGTAGCTCTGAATCTTTGATTTATTAAATTTTGTTTCAGCTAAACTTTTATAAAATATGTTCTTTATATTATAATAACACACATATTATTATAATGTGATGTTCATGAGGGAGTATAACACTATTAAATTTTCCTTCTTTTAAACTGCTTCCTTTGCTCTCAAGTCATTTTACATTCTAATTTTGTCGGGGATGGACGCTAAATATTTTTTTGAATTAGAGCAGATCCTTAAAATTTCGTTAACTTTAAGAATTTGGCGGTGAATCTATAAACAACAATTTTGGAGTCGATTCAAATTGAATAAACGAAACCTTTAGACACAATTAACATCTAGACATGGCTGGAACTAACTGAATTGACACAATTAGGCGAAATGAGGTCATATTTATTTTGAGAGCTACATCTCAAAGTTGACAGACTCTAATGCGATTGCAAAGTAGAAAATATGGCAGAAAGTATTATTAGCTTGCCTAGAATATGCATTTCGTTATTGACTTTTGGGTTGAATTTATAATTTCCATTTAAAAGTGAAAGAAGTGAAAATGAGGAACAAACGGACTTCTCATAAGGTACAAATAAGATTGAAATGCCAAAGTTTGGCAAATTTATAGTTTAAAATACCGCATAATTGATGATTAAAAATCCAAAATCATTGCAATTTGGAGAAAAACATAAATTTAACTAATATCACGCATTTATCAGTAGTCTACTCAGCAAACTTTATTTACGTTAAATAAAAATTAAATATTCGTATGGGAGTAGCTGTTAGATAAACATAAATTATAACCCAATCATGGAAGTCATTATTTATTTCTGGAATCACTGAATTCTGAACCGAAAAAACTTAACGCGATGGGCAATTCCCAATTCCCAGTGGTAATAAGAAAATCCTAGGGCTGTCACACACACGCTTTTAGTCGGTTATACGGTTACTACTGGTGAATTAAAAATGGTTAAATACGTTTGTTTGGATGTTTGTCGGTAAATCACGTAAAAAACAATAGCTTAGGTATGGACAAAATTTTATATGGGTATAAATCTGACTTAGCTAAAGCAATTAAGCCATTTTTTTAAATAGTGTTATCTATGAACGGTGCATTTGCAGAATAGTCATTCCCTAGTACGTGATATATATTTACGTCGGAAACTGAAGGCATATTTGAGCGGTCATATATAGAGAGTTACATATATAATACAATAACAAAGTATTAAATAATATATTTCGATGTAGGGTTAAATATTATGCTGCTGAGAAATATCGTGAAGTTGGCAACCTTGAAGATAAGTGACACATAGCTTTTGCTGGTTCAGAGACGATGAGAGAGAATTTATAGATGATATGTTGCCGGAAAGCAAGTCATTAGGTGTTCTAAATATAAATTAGTATGACACAAATATTAATGGATTTGGTCGGTGACATTTTTTAATTTTGTTATGATGTGTGTGACTTAAGTTTTATTCGTCTATTTTCAGAACATTAATGGTTTTGTTGCGTTGCTTATATGTGTCTGTATCATTCTATTGTTCTAGTTAAATTGTTTTTACAATGTCAGTAACACAATTAAAATGCTTTGAAACAAATTAAGAAATAGTTTAACTCTTAGCCGACAGGCAACGACAACGATTATATAAATGATAGATGATATAGACAATATCACCTACCATATATATGGTACCAAAAAGGTTGGCTGGAAGAGGTCACTTGTAGCAATAAGACCGCCTTTTGTGCTTTTTTACATTTGTTTTGTATGTATTGTGTGTTCTGTGTTTGGTGCAATCAATCATTTTTCATTAATTTTTTCATTCAAATTGCTAAAATCATAAACAATGAACGTAAGCGTTAGTACATTATAAAGTAAATGATACATCTTTAGGTAAAACTATTCGATACACATATTCTGTTGTATAATAACAAGATATATGGATTACCCACCCATGTATGATCCACGCTTCAATAACTCATCTATTCATACAACCCTTCTATTAATTCGCCATTCAACGGCTCGGTTGCCTAATTAACAATTCCTTGATTATGGCTTTATATACAAAATGTTTTCATGTACAATTTAAATTATATTTCATTTTCAATTATAGTTCATTTAAATTTAGTTGGCGTTTTAATGTTGGTGAGTAGAGTTAGAGTAAGTTAGTTAATAGTAATTAGATAATAATTGTTTTATTTTAAGGGTTCCGTAACGACTTTCCAGATTACTAAGACTTTAAGTTTCGTCTGTCCGTTTGCATAATTTTGGGCTGTATCTCATAAACGGTAATAGCTAGAGAATTAAAAGTTTTACAGTTTTTGTATTTCTATTGCCGCTATAACAAGTACTAAAACAAAATAAGTGAAATATTTAAGGGAGCCCAAAAAGCTGAAAAGATTTTGTTGAATTTTGATATGGAAATACTGTGTGTCACGAGGAAGGATAAAAGTAACTATAAAAATATACGATTTACGCGCAATATGCACATTTTCTATGTCTATTGTTGTACAAATGTGTTTTTTGGTATTTCGTTCTTTTGATAATAGATGTCGCTGATGACACGACGTGGCCTGTTTATCTTACAGAAATAATTGTTTCTTATTTTTGCCCTCTTCGTGCGGAACTCTCCGTGTGCGAGACCAAATCGAAATTCCAACAAGTACTTACATCAAATACTTTTTTTTTTCAATATTGTTGTTTTTTAAATAAAGTTGTTACTTTGTTGTTAAAAATAATTATTAAATTCGAAAAATGATGGATTAACGTGGGTTAAAAAATCCTGTCCAAATTCACAAAAGCGCCATCATATTTTTGCTTACATAAGAATCCATTTGCTAGTTAATTCTTCAACAATTTCCAAGAGTAAATTAACGATACCAAGTTTCTTTCCTTGATAAAGTTTTAATTAATCCTTTTAGTATTACTTAAGGTAGTTGTGAATTTATAACAACAGACTTTATAACATTTACAACGTAGAATCGTAAAAACATATTATTAAAATTCAAACTTTTGACCTCACTTCGGCGTATTTTTGACTGTTTAATTAGATGTTTTAATTAATACAATAGACAATGATCTGAATTACATATTCTAGGAGGAGAGATATTTAGAGGGCAAGCGAGCAGACGGGTTACCTAATGGAAAGCAACTTCCTTCACTCATGGACACTCGTGATATTCGAAGAGTCGCAAAAAAGAGTGCGTTGTCGGCCTATATAAGAGAATTGGGAATAGGAAATAGGGTATCATGGAAGTTAGGCCACCGGTAAACTCACTGAACGAAACACAGTACAACGCTGTTTCACGCCAGTTTTCTGTAAGGACATGGTATATGGAGCCGGCCCATTCGTGCCGAATGGCTCTGCCACGGGTTAAAATCTTAAACAATTAAGAATTTTTTTTTGTTTATGTCTAATACAAACGTTGTAACTAACACAAATGAGCCGTTTCCTTCAAATACCTACACGTTTTATGAGCATTAAACTCTACGTGGTTTAAAAAAACCATAATTTTTGCAAAAAAAAAAAACTTTGAAACATATTGCAAGAGGTAAGGTGACAGGAAAGGAAATTGTCATTTGTAGAGTTAAGCCAGACGTGGCTAACTCGAGCCGACATTAGTGGCACATCATGGATGTCTGTCGATGTACGCAGAATCTCGGTTACGGCAAATGGAAACTAGAAATTCCTGCGTTTTCAGCATTTATAGTAATGAAAATATTTTATACATTTCCTAGAAAATAAATCAATTCCAATGTAGGAGAGATAAAAAGTCGCTTAGCTGCGTTTTTAAAAATTTTATTATGGTGACAATACGAGTATATCAAATTTGTAATATGGCCCAAATGAAAAGTGCCTAAATTCAGAATAAAATCTGCAATTTGCTACGAATGTACTACAATGTTTAAGTTCTGTTAGAAGTATCTGAGCTTGTATATAATGTGAATGTAGCTTGTGTACGTCTATAGGCTTGCGGTATACAACAACATACAAAACCTTTAATTTCCGCCATAGCCCCACACAGCTAATAACGCGAATTAACACAATTTTAACCCTTCTGTTTAGGGTGATCGGTAATTACTTTCCAAGTAAATTTCCTGATCAAATTTTTAGTTAAACAACACATTTCGTTTAACTGACTAATCAACTTAGTTACGATGTTCCAAAACTTAGAACCTAACATGAATCCTTATAAACCTAAAGCTGGTAGCAATTTTTGAGTAGGTATTTGAGGCAAGCTAAAATCTTGTCAAGTATCTCTCCTAATGCACCCCAATACGGAACTGCAGACCTGGTTGGTGAGAAGGGGGGCTTTAAAAAAAACTAAAAAAGTTTAAAAAATCTATATCGGAATCTGATTATTTAGTGATGAAAAATCCTGTATTAACATTTCAAGTTGCCACAAACAATTTTTGTAAATAATAATAAAAGCCTTTATTAACAATCTTATTAACATGGTTGTTTTGAAAAAAAAATACAATATTAGACACCGGTTTCTTGACTGTCTTGCTCTTTGGCCTATGCCAGAGGCCTATGCCTCCCCAAGTATTTTCCGCATTAATCTATCTTTTGCTATCCTTATTCTGCATAAACCTCCTACCTCTTTTTGGCAATGATAAATCCCCCAATTATGTATTTAATTAATATAATTGATAATTCGATGAGTCTAAGGGTAACTTAAAATATTTTGAGTTGTAGAAGGTTATATCATGTTATCAAGGGTTCATTCAAGGTGGGAAAGGAAATGTTTATTTTTTAACCGACTTCCAAAAACGAGGAGGTTATTATTCATGTTGTAAAGATTTTTAAGTTAGCAAGGCATGGATTATCGAGGTTCTACTGTATAAGCAAAACCAATTATATAGTTCTGAAGTCATATATTTTACGACAAGGACATGGGTTGTAATGTTGTTTTAATTTTATTATGTCCATCTACCGTTTTATATCTCACTCAGTCTCCAAATCCGTCTTAAATGGATTTATTTTATTGCCATATCATACCTAAGAGTTATAGACAAAACCATCAAACCTTTATGACTTCTAATTTAAGGACAACTAAATCGGTAACGTACTACTTGAAAGGAACGGTAATCGTGTAGATTACTAAAACTATAAAAATGCTATCCAGAATAACAATCAAAATTCCTTACTTAATTTCGGGATGAAACTTTACTTCGCTTCTAACGATAAAACGATTGTAAAAACGTAAATAAAATCCCAAATGGCTTGTACGATTCAATGATTCTTCATTATGGCTAAATATTTTTCAAGAGCAGCGGTGCATGTGATTAGGGGATGGGACATTATCTGTGGCTTTGTATTCCATTCTTTTATTTGGTGTGGTATTTCGCATCCCTTGTCACACTGTGATAGAGTTCATTTTGTTTATGCCGTATAGAGTTACGCAAACCCAATACGGTTGTCTAGGAAAGCTGATCTCAGTGACATCTCCAGAGGTCCAAAGGATTATCGAATGACAATATATTTTTTCTAGCCATAGGCATTCATTAGAAACTTGGATGATATTAAATTGCGCATGCTTTTGTTGCCCCATCTGGCGGCAGATGGCTTTTATTATCGTATTAACTGAGTATAAGTTTGTTAGCATAAGGGTATGTGTACCTGAAATGTCATTATTCCGGGATTTGTAAAAGATAAAATAATTTCATTCTACGAACACCCTACATCTAACTCTTTAACTCAGAATTTTGTCAATTGGATGAAAATATAATTGTGTAATGATATAATGGTTCAAGGTGGACTCTGAAAGTATTTAGAAATCTTTTGTCAATTTAGAAATCTTTGAGATTTATAACTGTAAAGTGTTGAACATATCTAGGGTAGCTAAGTTTGTTATGTAGGTCTAACATTCCTGTGTTTTTTGTTTTGAATCATCATCCTTGTATCCTCAAAATGTACCCAGTCTTTAGTAAGTTGCTTGCAACTGAATATACAGATACACTGTCATTTGCGTACTATAAATTGCTATTAAGCTTGAAAGTCCAATATGGAGACACTGGACTAAACTACATATATAAAAAAATGAATTTCTTGTATTTATACTAACATAGCCTTAAGAAATTATATTACTAACAAATATGTATCTGTATTTTATGGTCTGAAATAAAATGATTATTATTATTATTATAAAGATTACACCATTAATCTAGTATACCTATCATATTGAAAGTCATATAAATTTGTACCCTTGATTTTCTCCACACTGTTTTTTAGTTTATGACAGAACAGTTTGAGAATGTAATGTATTAAGAATATGCCACTTATATGTTTTTGTATTTATCTTGTAAAGAAATAAAAATTAAAATATTAAATCTAGGATTGTGATTGTGGCATAGATTGAGTTGTACCTTAGTATACATTTCGGTAAACTTTAATGTAATAAAGAATCCCTGATGATAATAATACAATAATACATCACAATCCATTCCAATAAATCTATGTTGTAACCTGTTAGCCGAGCTGTAACACGTGTTTATATCGCAGGCGTTTTCGCTAACCTGTATAGATTAATTGATTCCTATAATTGTTTGACGTACAATGGTCTATCTATTTCAGTTACTCGGAACCCGTTCTGTTCGAATGCGTTCGAGGAATATCTATAAACGCATTTCTTACAATGTCGAAAACAATGTATTTTATTCGTTTCAGGTGACTTTTATGTAAATCTAACTGCTTTGCCAAAACTTACTTGGAACGCTATTTGTTACTAAGCTGGATACTGTGAGCTTTGAGTCAGAGAATAAGCAAAAGGAAGTTAAGCTAGAAGAAGACTTTGAATGTTTTTGAACTGTCGTAGGTGTATTATAGATTTCAATTTATAAATGCATAATGTTTTCTACAAAACATAAGAACTACCGTGCCGAAAGTTATATTTGGGTAGACCAAATTTTGGGGGGACAAAATCTTTCTTTTTTTTTATGATATTAAAGGGGCTAACGAGCAGACGGGTAACCTGATGGAAAGCAACTGCCGTGGCCCATAGACACTCGTAACATCCAAAGAGTTGCAAGTGCGTTGTCGGCCTTTATGAGGGAATAGGGAATGGGAATAAGGAGATAAAGGAAGTTAGGCCACCGGTAAACTCACTAAACGAAACACAAAACGCCGTTTTACACCGGTTTTCTGTGAGGCCGTGGAATCACTCTGGTCGAGACGGCTCATTCGTGCCGAACCATGGCTTTCCCACGGCAATCAGCATCCGTATAATGTACTTGAGATCGGAAAATGTTTCATTGGTACACGCCTCTACCGGGGTTCGAACCTGCACCTTCTCGAGTGCGAACCAAATGTTTAGGCCATGGACTATCTAATCTTTGTCAATGTATCTTTACTAATATTACTATGGGTAAGTAGTAAGTGTCGTCATCTTTGAGGCATACTATTTAACGATGTTCTTAAAACCAGCAACAGTTTCTCATAAAAAATATACATGTAATTGTAGAAATATCTCGGGTAAATATTAAATATGGCTTCATAAAATTATTCCATCCTTTTCCCAGAATTATGTGCGGTTTGTTCGCACAGGATACACAACAAGGTTTCATTTCTATTTTTTAATATAACATAAAAATATCTTCGTTTAACCTAAATTAATGTTATTCGTGAGTTACTTCGATAACATTTAAGGGGACTTTTTCATTTCAATTGTTTAAAAAGTCCTATTTTAGAAATGTCAAACAAAGAAATCAGATATAATTTAGAATTTAAGAGCGTCCGTGGCCAAGAGCGTAGGAACTTTGGTTCGCAGTCGAGAGAGAGAGAGACACCAATGAGACATTTTCAGATCTCAAATACATAATACGGATGCTCATTGACGGGGGAGACCCAGCCTTCGGCACGAATGGACCGGTTCGACCGCAGTGATACTACGACCTCACAGAAAACTGCCGTGAAACGGCGTTGTGCTGTGTTTCGTCCAGTGAGTGAGTTTACCGGTGGCCCAACTTTCCTAATCTCCCTTGCCTATCCCTATTCCCTTTCCCTATTCCATTATAAAAGGTCGGCAACGCACTTGCGACTCTTCGGATATTACGGATTACCATCAGTAACCCGTCTGCTCGTTTGCCATCTAAATATCATTGTAAAAAAGAAAGAAGTGTAGATAAACGAATCGCTAGCTACCTGATAGCAGCAAAAATAACTTTTGAATAATGTAACTAACTAACTCAATTTATACTCAGCCCACCTATTCATAAAACACACTAAATTGATTACCTCTTTTAGTTTAATTAATTTTAAAAGTCAGATGAGAATTACCAAAAAATGTCGATGTCAAGAAAGCCTGTATAACTAATTTCAAAGTTTAGGCTAATGTTGGAATACAAATTGGTTCTCAATTTGGAAATTGACTTCAATTTAAATTCGGTTTCCTTTCGACTCCACGGTATAAATCCATTTGAATAAATTAACTGTAGGTATAGATAATTGTGATACAAATTATTTATTTAAGTTGGAATTACTTTTGTAGTGTTTATGTAATGTTGTAATTTGTAACTGCTGTATACTTTATCTGATATTATGTGCCATATGGGAAATTGAAACAGAGCCAGTTGTTGGACCTACGTCATTTAGTCGGAATATATCAATTACACGTAATTCGTGATATTTCAGCTTGGTTTCACACACCGCGGCCAACCTGCAACTATTTTAACTTCCCTGAGGTACAATGATTAATAGTTAAAAATTGTTTTTAAAGCATAATTAGCTGAATTGATGTATAGGCCGATGAGGGACCTAAGTTATTTAGTCGGGTTGAGTCAAGTCAATAATAGTCACATGGCTCTACACTAGCATGAGATGATCTGATTAAATTGTGTAAATAGATAACACTGCCCAACAAATATCTACGTCATAAAATTTTCCAAGAAAATTATTATCACGTTTAATGTATTTTGGTGTGGTCATTTCATAAATATCACTGGTTTT
>JAOTAV010076623.1:0-12908 GCA_026546445.1 Cyclargus thomasi | reverse complement strand
AGCACCAGTCACGACCTCTCATTGTATTCCTTGAGAAAGTAAAGAATTTTCGTGGAAAGTTCTAAACAAAAAATAAGGAAAATACGAAAAGGTCCACACAATCACACAATGGCGTAGTAATTTTCTCCTGGCCCTATGGGCTCTCTCTAGATTATATAAGGCCGATTTTATTAAATTGAATTAAGCTTTTATAAGTTTCACTTTGATCTGCTTTGACTTTTGGTGGCATCGCGATCTCAGTGTTTTTTTAATAATATTTAGGGGGCAAGTAAGCAGACAAGTTACGTGATGGAAAGCAACTGCCGTCGCCCATGGACACTCGTCGGATGTCACCAGTATCCATGGGCGACGGCAGTTTCCAGAGTCACAATTGCGTTGCCGGCCTTTTATGAGAGAATGGAAATAAGGATAGGTGGATTAGGGAATTTGGGCCACCGGTAAACTTACTCACTGAACGAAGTACAGCACAACGCTGTTTCACGCCAATTTTCTGTGATTGGTATCAATTCGGTCGAGCCGGCCCATTCGTGCCGAGGCATGGCTCTCCCACGGCAAGTGTCATGGGTCGTGGAACCACGTGGAAGTGAATAAGAAACAGCTGTCACTAAAATGACAATGGCAATAATCATTTGTAAAGGTCAATGACCTCACATCTGTCAGCGTCGCGCAAATCAGAATGCATCTTGCATGCAGAGCAACCAGTGCATTGTATGTCTAATTACGTAAAACCTCGCATTACGCACTGCATTTCGAAAAACGTTATAAAAAAAACGTATGGCGCGTATGGCAAATCACCCTAACAACGCATAATCCTTAATCACGCTAAAGAAATATCTTAGATAGGCATGATAATTTATTATGCATTCGCTCAAGATTGGCGGTATGGCTCATTAACCATCTGTCAAAAAAATTATCATTTATATACAGAATTGTTAAAGTGTTGTGTTCTCACTTTTTGTTGACAATCGCGGTTTGTATAAAGATTTGACAGAGGGTTAATGAATCATACCGCCAATTTTGAGCGAAAAGGCAATACGCCATCTGACTTAGCATATCACCAGAGTACATGAACTACAGCTGGTTCTAGATGAAACAATGCAATTTGTGTTCGGTCATCACGTAGTTCAGACAAGATCCTTCTTTAGGACTCTCACGAATATATCACAAATTATTATTCTCAAAGTAACATGCAGAATGTTAGGTTTTTGTTTGAGATTAAAATAAATCTGATTCTATGGCTACATTATCGTTCATCTTGTTTACATTTTGTTCTACAGATATACAGTAAAAGACTGATTACTGAGCCCATTCTTGCATAATTTATTGTATCCCTACTAATATTATTTAAATGGAAAGCGTGTTTGTTTGTTTGTTTGTTTGCCATTTCCTCACGCTCGTAGCTTAAGCTAAGCTGACTTTGGCATATTACTTAGTTGAAAGGATAGAATAACATAGTCTACTTTTGGTCTTAGAAGAACATGATGTAAAATATTTATATTTTACGCGATTTCTAAATGCGAACGAAACCGCGGGCAAAAGCTAGTAATATTTAAAATACT
Organism: Cyclargus thomasi; assembly: GCA_026546445.1. Classification (NCBI taxonomy): domain Eukaryota; kingdom Metazoa; phylum Arthropoda; class Insecta; order Lepidoptera; family Lycaenidae; genus Cyclargus; species Cyclargus thomasi. The sequence continues at coordinate 11,349 of JAOTAV010076623.1, read as the reverse complement.
TGCGTCTACGCCTTTCTTGATGGTACAACAAAGTAGGCGAAAGTACTCTACAAAATCGTGCATTGTTTAGGTGTAAAGAATTAACTAGAAAACTTTTGATAGATTAAGGGTCTATTTCACCGCTTACAGATAGTCTATTTATTTGACAGATACAACTTTATTTAGCAGATACAACTTTATTTGACAGATGTTGTATGGAGAATCTGCCAAAAAAGTTGTTGATAACCTAACAGAAACTTTAACAGTAAGCGGTGAAACCTAAAATTTAGTTAAAATATTAATAGCATGCACAGATCCCTTCAAAATTTTATAAAATAATGGTACCAAGACTATCGGACGCAAAACAACGTAAATCAAAACAAAGTGTATTGAAAAATAAAACTTAACTTCTTTCTCGCAGCGACTAGGAGCAGAATAGTGCTAAGCGCGGTGGTCGGTGCCACTTTTTAGACGACAACTGTTAGTCTTTATGATACTTGATCTATGTATTAAAGACATACATTTTTGGAGTTTTAATATAGATCCATTCATTCTCTATGTCTGTGAGACCTACCGCCATCTTAAGTCGTAACGAACTTTATAGGCAATCTTGTAAAATGCCTATTGGCCGCGTTCACTTTGCGTACGCGATAATATCTCATGGTATACGTTTAGTACTTAGATGTTATATGAAAGGAAATGTAGACGGCAAACAAAAATTTGGCTACAAATATACTTTGAATATGAAAACTTGTTATTTAAAACAGTAGGATAAACGTAAAGGTAACACTACATACACTTCAAGTTGGAGTGTTCGTATCTATACTGACGTATTGAAGTCTCTAACAATTCTGGATGAGGAAGTTACTAATCTTAGATAGGTTAGTAACTTCCTCATTCAGAATCCAATCCTACTTAAAAATTTGACTCAAATCAATATACTGATTTATATTTACTGCTTTTATACTACACACCCTTTATTATTTCTTAATCTAGTTCTACATCAACAATGTCCAAACAAAGATTTCAAATTAAACTATATCGGATCCGACATCTCGTATCGTGGCATGTAAAAGCTCGTAAGTATCGATGTATGGTATCGACAGTCGATAGAACAAGTAGCGGGTAATGAGAGCGACCTGTAGTCACGACGCGACACATGACCCCCGTCCACCACTAGTTACCACACATACATGTACCGTAAGACCACAGTATAGCGTATACAGTAGCTCATTTTTTTATGATAATTACTGGACGGGCGGGTCACCTGATAAAGCGACTGCCGCCTCCCATAAAGACTTGCAATCGCGGAAGTGTCACCGGCCTTTTTAAGGCCGCGGGAATAAGGATAGGGAATAAGGTGTGGGGTGTGGGGAAGTTGGACTTCCGGTAAATTCACTCACTGGACGAAACACAGCACAACGCCGTTACACGCCAGTTTTCTGTGGTACTAGATTACAGTAGTTTATTTAGATCTGTGACAAAGATATGGCGTAGATTAATAGTAAGCGCCTGCATTTTCATCTATCTTAAGTTCTGGTGGGTTTTTACATCTCTTAGCTGAAGGCCAACATACGAAACAACCCACAAACTAACGTTATCAAAAATACTAGTGTTTTATTACATATTCTAAAAGGTTTCCAAATGTAAACATTTTTAATGATTAAAATCAAACTTTTTAGTATTAAGAAAGATGAAAGATTTGTATTTTTGTATGTTTGTTACGAATAAACTGATAAACAACTGAACCGATTTCAACAATTATGAAAGAATCGTTGAAATCACATATTACTAAATTATCATACCTTTCGATTACAAAATTATCACAATGACATATGCTATAAAACATTTATAAAATCGGCCAAGTGCGAGTTGGACTTACGTAGTGGATTCGTATACAGGTAGAGTATTAGTTTAATTAGAATATAGGATGATTTTTATTCCGATTAAATTATCAAGTAGAATAAATAATTTCCACGCAGGCAAAACTACAGGTAAATACTAGTATTTTCTAATTTTCATTCAGAGAGAAAATGAAACAAATAAACTAAGGGTTAATTGTAACACCTGAGTCACTGTCCATTACCCTGAGTTATCGGAGCACGAACGGAACTCATCAAGTATGAACATCGTCCGGAATGAAATTCATTCGCCGTCCGCTAGCGCCCAACTTCATTGCAAACTAACAATTAACTGTAAACAAGTTATCACTAACATATATTACACCGGCTACAGCAAGCGTTTTGGATGGAGTTAACCTACTGTACAAATAATGCCTAGTACATTCATACCATCCATATTCAAACTAATATTATAAGTGTGTTTGTTTGTCTTTCCTTTAGTCCGAAACGAAGAACCCGATTGATTTTATTTTTAACTCATTGAAATTTGAAAAGAAGAAGAGGAATATAGGCTACTTTCGGTCTTGAAAAAACATCATGCTTCCAAAGGAAGCTTACTAGAATATTTGTATTTTTACACGATTTCAAATTCCACGCGAGCCAATAGCCACGGGCAAAAGCAAGTTTCATTAATGATACAAATATGAAAATTGCAGTCACTATGCCGTTTGCAGATGACCAAAGTCTTTAGTTTTTTACCCGACATCGCCGGAAGAAGGGTTATGTTTTTCGAGAGTATGTATGTATGTATAATCCTTTAGCACGCTCTGCAGCCCAAACGGCTTCATGGATTTTAACTTATGAGGTATCGTTAGATTCGTCTTGATAGCGCAAGTGTCACTGGGTACATTAAAAAATTAAAATGGCGAATTTTGTAGTCAAAATTGTGAGGTTCCAAAATTTTTTTCCGCCTGTTTATGTCGAGTAGGATATCAAAATGAAGAGCTTCAAAACAAATCTAGAAATATACATGACTCGATGTTTAAATTGCAATGGTTCCTGCAGTTTGGTTTTCTGTTTTTGGACATTTAGCTTCTTTATTCATAAAATATTTAAAGTAAATTATATAACAAGTATCCAAAAACAAAAAAAACGGTCAGGTAAAAACGCAATAAATACATTCCTTACTTTAGAGTAATAAACATATTTTAAATTACATTGCTTTTTGGTAAAAATAATAATTTAATGAATGTATTGCATTTTCAGTAGTCGTATTTTGCTTTTTAAAAATGCAAGACTTTTATAATCTCTGCAGAATACATTTGAATAACAAATAGCATAATATTTATGAAGCTTTGTGAGCCGTTGCTAACATCTGCGCCACAAATCCTTAAGAAAACCAACTTAATTCGAAATTTATTATAAAAGTTTTAAGATTACGACAATTAGAAGGAGATACAGCCGTCAAGAAGTTCTCTTACTTTTCAAAATTCAAACCTTTCTTTGGAAACTACTTCAGGGGAACACAAAATTTATAGCTTTTGAAGTAATCTGGAACTTTTAGGGCCGATTCATATCCACAGTAACGCGACAATCTGTCTACTGTAAAATACTTAGAGCCGATTCAGGAAGCTTAGCTTGGCTTAACTTAAGGCCGGTTAATTCAGTAAGTTCATTAAGGTCCTCTGCTCCGCTCTGCCGGCGTCGGACAAGAGTGAGGAGGCGTCGCTATGCGGCCTTATAATAACTTTTGTCCTTCCGGGGCTCCAGGTTTCAAAGGATGGGTATCTCCCCGGCCTAGCTAGTCCTAGCGTCGAGGGGATTGCTCTCGTTTGCTGGAGTTTTCGAGTTAGACCGGCTGGTCGTAGAGGGGTGGTACTGTGTTAGACAGATCCGAGACACCCTTCCCTAAGCGGCTGAAGGCTCATATACCATCGGGGCGTCTTGGCTTTCCGAGGCGCACACCCAACCTAGGGAACCCATGATGGGTTTCCCCCGCGACATCAAAAAAGAAAACGCCGGTTTGGTAAAGGTCGGTTTGTTCGGTTGGACTAGTCGCAGCAGGTCTATTTGACTGAATCGGTTGCCGTTGTAATATAAACAATATAAATAAAAAACAAAAACACACTGTCGTAATTCGTAGCACCAACACTCAGGGAGAACTGTATGACACAAGGGTATTCTGAATTTTTGCAGATATTTTTCCAGTGAGAATTGCCTCTAACAAAGTGGATCGTCTTGAGCCCGAGGAACAGGCGGGTCTCCCTCAAGACGCGAGGGGAGGTGCGGGGGGAAGTCAGACAATACAATGGCGGATGTATTGGCCGTCGCGTACAATTTCACGCACCATTAGCTCGGGCTCGACAAATCCATTCCGTTTGATCTTCCTTTGTGGAGCATGCAGATTTTTTCAGTCGATTCTAATAAATAACTTTGCGATATAGTTTCGATATGGTTTTAATATCGTATTAAACTACGAAATAAATCTATACTAATAATTAAACTCTTTAGCTTTTTATTAATAAAGCTAAAGAGATTAATTGTTTAAACGCGCTTATCTCGGAAAGCTGGTATTGAAAAATTCTTTTTGCGTTGGTTAGTCCACTTATCGGGAAAGGCTATAGGCTATGCATGCATCTATTTTTTGTAACATAGCTTGTAAGTCATAACATTTTTACATTATTTTATAAAAGAATAGTTTTTCATCTTTTTGGTAAAAGATGGCCTCGTGCGATTCTTACGCCGGTTCTTCTCGCCAGGTTACTTCCCGAACCAGTAGTAGGCATCGTAGTTTCGACGTTCGAAAAGTCTATCTTGATACTTATTTTTATTGATAACACTTTCACTTTAATTTTCACTATATAACATCACGCTACGACCAGTAGGAGCCGAGCAGTAATCAAAAAATTTTGTAAAAGCGGGATAATTTAAAAAGTTTCACGCGGACGTAGTCTTTGAAATCTAAGCTTTTCCCCAAAAGGTAGGTAAAAGAGGAACACCAAAAAACGCATTACTTTACATTCCATCATGGACGTAGAGCGTGGCGTTGCGTCGGTCGCACAAAGTGTCTCACCTTACTGCTGACTGCTCTTCGAGAAATTCTAAGAGCAACAGCAAAGTAAATTGAAATAACAGAATCGGGGTACAAATATTATCTGCTCGAATGCCGGTTCAGCAATCAAAATACGTTTTTCTTATTTGCCTTTTGTATTTGTTGTTGAAAATAGTTTCTAATCTGTACAATTTCGATGTGAATCGTAAATAATAATAATTATTATTATAGTCTGATAGTCATCAGATGTATGAAGTCAGTTACCGTGAGTAATGAGGTCTTAAAGCGATATAATCAACATCATTTATCTATAAGTATATAGTTAAGACTTAAAGGTACTAAAGATGATTACATCAGCGAGAGATTAAAGCTGAAAAAAACTGATCGGACGCGACTGACAGCCCAAAAAAAAACGTCCGCGACTGACGTCACACGCGCCTGACAGCCCATACAAAACGTCCGCGACTTACACATTATAGTTTGCACGCTTCAATGTACAATCAGAGAAGTTGAAACAGATAAAGATCGTGGGTCTAAGTATTTTTGTCAGGTTATGTCGAACTCAGTCGACAGATCCCAACTTACATGCAATTAACATGTTCCGACCAAACGACGTATGTCAGTCAACTGGCTCTCGTCAAATTTTCCCCATTATACAATTGAAGACATAAGTGCGGATAGCTAACTTTTTGCAGCCTTCGGGTAAATACTAATTTTTTCCTATAAAATATTGATAAATCTTGTAACTTACCATTACATAGCTAGTGTATCTAGCTACACATATTATCCACATTATTTTGCTTTTTAAAGGCTCCGAATTCATGGTGTGTTAGAAGAATGAAATGATCAAATATTAAAAATATTTTATTATTTTCTGTGAAATTTTGACGCCCCTTAAAAAGTGCCGCCCGGGGCGGGCTTCACCTCCTGCCCCCCACGCTACGCCACTGATTTTATGACTTATGGCGTAAGCATTATCTAAGAGGATTTTTGTAATTTCTATACCCAAATGGATAAAATAAGCGATGTAAGTTAAGTACTTAAAGCGAGTGAAGCCGCGGGCAACAGCTAGTCAAAGCTATAAACAACTGTCAGATAAGTATTAAAAAGCAATTAAAAAGCAACGCGAGCTTAACATTTTGCATTTTCTGTGGCGATACGAGATTTAATACATTTGAAACATAATAATCCGGGCTCTGTCGTTCTGTTTGAGTATTCGAAAATAATGACATATTCGGCGCTGCATATCCCAGAACGGGCTCAAAGCAATTAAAAATATAGTTTCGAGTATGAAGGTGTATCAAAATCATATTTCACGGCAAATACTGTTAATTGCAGTGTGCTGGGAGCTGACAATAGAAAGCGTTTGCTTTTTTCTCACAATTGATAACGATTCTATAATATTCGATATTTTTCACATTTTCTTAAAATCTCTTTGTTTAAAATAAATAAGCGCGAATTTGATACTACATTAAATACTTTCTCCCAGTACCATGTTAAATTTTTTTATTTGACTTGCCCAGGTACAAGCCGGAAATCAGTCAGGAATGCACACATATAAAGTGGGACTTGACGTAATTAAGGTACTTTGGGTTGAAAATTTAGTTTCTAAGGAAATCTGGTTTGAGTCTCTTCACACTAAGCGGACTTGGTACGGAGTGAAGTGAGCGTGCGGATGACATTGACCACTATTGTCAACTACTCGACTATAGTCATGCGTAAACTCACTTCACTCCGTACCAAATCCGCTTGAAAAACAAACACTAGGGTTCAAAATTCATATCATCAAAATTACATGTTTCCAGCCGGGTATCTCTAATTCCGAGATTACTTACCTTTTTTGTCTAAAGTAACTGGACCACTATAGAAATCTAGTTAAAGGAAAACAACAAATATCTATGGTATAGAGTTTATTCTCATAATATAAACACGCTTTCTGTCCTTGTATTTACAACGCCGGTACATTTTGAGTTAGCCTTAAACGCTAAGCAAGTGTTAGTCGATATGTTGATTACAAGAAGACAAATATTATGCGTTAGTTCGTTTTAACAATATACTTGTTTTTTACTGATATATTTGATGAAAAAAATGTATCGAGACTCTATTTTTATTGAAACTTTACATCCGCTAAAACATTATCTTAAGCGGTTTATACACGTGCATGCCAAAACTTCTGTTATTTTGAATTTCACAAGTTATCATAATTTCATGAAGACATCATCAATATATGATCAGTAAAATACTAAAATTTTGATTAAAAAAAAAATAAGGAGACAAACGAGCAAACGGGTTATCTGATGGAAAGCAACTACCACCGCCCATAGACACTCGCAACATTAGGGTTGCATGTGCGATGCCGGCCTTATATTGACTGGGTATTAGTGCCACTGACACTAAAAGTAATTAAAAACGAACTAACATACACGATCCTCTCAATCAGGCTAACACCAAAACGTATTCTTTGCCTGGTCCTCACATCGTCAACAACTATAAAATATACAATGTCCCACAAAATTGGACCACCATTACATGGCGTCTACCAATTATTAATTACGTATTCGTTATTGCAAAAGTTCTGATATAATTTTCCAAAGCGATTTTTATTTTTAGTACTGGTATATTTTAATATTGTTAAATGTTACGCCTCGTCCAGACTGTTCACCTCGATTCATCTCGCTTTGTTTCATCTCGGTCGGTTGCCATTTTGAAAAGGGCTCGGAGTTCAGCGAAATTGATAAATAGTACCGTGGAGTGTGGACCATAAGACTCATCCTTTAGTTGAAGGCTTGGTTGGATGGCTTTACTAGCAAAGTGCATATTACGTTTTAAACAGAACTGATAGCAAATTTTGAGTAGGTGTTTGAGGCAAGCTGAAAATGTATGTCTTTCATTTCATGATGTAAATCCCAATACGTAACTACAGACCTGGTAGAGACACATTGTTTAATAAAAATAGTATAGGCTTATGAAATCATTAAAATTGATAGAAAAGTACTGAGGATGTACAAAGAAATATTCCGAAGTGCCCGCACTTTTAACTTTCTGTTAGTTCGCGAGCGAAGTGAAGCGACGAGGCGAGTCTAGATGAGGCTTTACGGACGAGTGAAACAATCAGTTTTATGTTAAAACGGGCTCGGAAAGCTTCGGATAGGCTGTGTTTAGTATTATGCAAATGTTCAAAAAGAAAAAAACCTTTCCAAAGAAATTGCCTCCACTGGAGTTTTTAAAAAGCAATTTGTATACGTGTTATTAGGCATTGGATGATTTTATGCTCATATAATGTGTAACGAGCTATTTGGTATTAATTTAAAAGATAAAAGGCTATACTATAATCTTTTTTCGACGAAGATCAATAAAATTGACATAGCCACTTTTTCGATTGTAATATGCCTACCTACAACGTATAAAACGAAACCAATTAAAAATGTGACGCCTTTCCATCTTTAAGCTCACCATAAATCAAGCATATTTTCGTTTCAGTCGTCCGTTTCAAAGAAGCAAAAAAGTCAGGCCGTCGATCAATATTGTATATCTAAGAAAATATACAGAACGCAATACAAACTTAATACTACCCTCTATCACATATTAAATTATGACTTAATAAATAACATTGTATATTTTAATATGGCAACAAATCATTAATCACTAAGCACCTAAAGTAGGAGATAAGGGTATTTACACATCTGTACAGACTTATTATATGTATCACTTTTGTCTAAATATTTATATTCGCGAATGTTCGAGACTGTCACAGTCGGAGCGAGAATTTTAATTTTTTTTTCACAAAGAATTTCGGAGCACACGGTTTTGCGACTCTATGCCGTAACGTTTCTTTTATCTTTTGTTAAATGTCGAGATACGTTGGAAAAGTTAATAAAAACTACATACGTTTCACTGAAAGTAATTGTTATTTAGTACTGGGCTACATTATTCGCAGTCGGTAATGTTTCGGTTGAAATTAAAATAATTATTTACTTTTTTTAACAAATCAACCATGGACAGTCCCAAACTTCACAAACATAAATAATTGTTTTCTAATAAATTTATTGCCAATCAGCTAATAATATTAACAATATAAGAGATTCTTTATATATTAGATTCAATTTCTAATTTTCACATCAAACCTAAGTAAAAGCAGAATAGTTTATTTTCCATCACTTCAACGTCGAAACTTTTTTTAACAAAGCATGGCACGAAAATATTTATTTAAAACTACAAAAATTACTTGACTACTATCGCAAAAATTTAAGACTACTAAGTAGGTTTTTCTAGACTTGTATATAGTAGAATTCGCCACGTATAATTATATAGCAATATTCAATCAAAAACGGACTAATAAAAAATGATGGAAAACGTTCACTTTCTGTAAAGATGTATCACAAAATAATATTTACAAGAACATTTCGGATACGCAAACACCATGATATGTACAGTACAATTGTTTACTCCAATTATATTCATAATCTACTCGACACCTAAAGCCCTCACACAATGACCAATCATGGCCCACTGCGGACCATCAGCAATTATAGATCACGACTGGTGGACTGGTTCACGCGCGTGCAATAGTCTACCATCATACGCCACAATCAAAAAAATGGCGATGGCTCGAAGTAGGCCATCATGGCCCATCGTGATGTGGCCTCTTTACTCTCTCGAGAACCGACAATTTATGATAACTCAATTTTACAATAATTTATTTCAACTAACCTAACATCCAAACTTAGCGCGACCGCACACTTGGAACGAAACAGACTTGAGACCGTCAGGCCGTCTTTAAACTCTAGTCCCCTTATTAACATTTCATTAATCGTTGACTTTGTCTGCTACGCTGGAAAAGCCACTGGACTGATTGTCTACAGTATCATCGACTAGAGATAGTGTGAAGAATATATTTTGGAATTAGAACTCGTTTATCTGATATTCTCTATGAGATAAAACTGTCACGCGACTGTCATGTTCCGACTGAGCGCTCGCACTAACAAATATAATCACCGTCTATTTTTAGTTTTTTCAATATTTTTTTTATTTTTTAACATTTTACACTACATTATTTTTTTAAGCTGGCGTCAAGTATTTAGACTAGCTATGCTTTATCTATAAAGTTCAATATCTGTCTTTTTCTAGGACTGACTCTATTTTAGGGTGTTTACTAGTGAACCCCAAAAACTATTACGTCAACTCAAATAATAAAAAAAGTTATTTTTTATAACTTCTTTATTTTTTGGGTTGCTGCCATCTCACAGCTCACTACCAAGAACCCAATCTTTATTATTTGACATACTCCAATATAATCATTACAGCAATATAAATATCATACAGCAGATTACGTTGTAACATCAAATAACGTCGTTGTGTGCGCGCGCCCGATTCGGGCGGAGTATGAAGATGATCTACTGTATAATATTTAATTTATATTTATTTACTATTTTGTAGAGCCACAAAACAGAATAAAACAGATGCAAAGTCTGTAGCACCAAGAACACACATAAATGCAATGAATATTTCTTATAATATTAATTATGGTTATGTTACTATTGCCGGCAGCCGAAGCCCTACGACAGGAAACTTTATACCATGTCACACTGACCCAGCGGTTTTTGCCTTTTAATACTAAGGTAGCATGACATTGTAACAGCTTAGCTTCTATAATTGATAGATTTTATACTATGCGATTGATATTTTGTATACAAAAACTCAATTTAATATAAAGAAAAATTTGCTCCATCTAAATATTTTAGAGTAGGATTTTTTCTTGATTAGGCAAATTAAGCTACCAAATATTGAGCACTGGGGCTATTACATTTTTCACTGGACTCGAGTCATCTTATTATGGTCATGAAAATTCAGTATAAATCATAAGATTCCTGCAGTCGTATTTTAGGCGAATTTTCTATTATAATTATTGCCACACGAAAATAAATAAATAAATACACAGAACAGTCTTAAGAAGCTCCTACGTGTTGTCACTCACGCTTAAGTTAGCCAAATAACAATTGTGATTCCAAATATGAATTGCAGCGGCCTGAAGTCAGCTGCGGATCCGGCGACAGGCGGTGCGGAGTAGGTTGTATCCTCGCCTATCATCGTCCTGGTACCTGTTGAGCAAAATTCATTATTATTTACTGCGGTATAGAATATGTTTTTGTCTGGACTTTCGATGGAAATCGTAAGGTAGTTTTTGAGCAAATTATATCCTTAATCTAACTGGTATAAAACACATTTTTGTCGTAGAGCGTAGAATAAACTACCCACATTATGGTGTTTTGAATAAAATTAGGAGAAAAATATCTGTTGAACAAAATACCTTTAATTTATTAATTACAAAATATTGTATTATTATTAGTTAAATGTATGAGACCAAGAAGTGTCCTACAGGTACAGACTATACGTAATTTTACCTGTGCGACTTAAGAGCCTCTCCACAATAAGCACATTTGGTACGAAGTGAAGTGAGTTAGCGGATAACAATGACAA
>JAOTAV010076612.1:0-12909 GCA_026546445.1 Cyclargus thomasi | reverse complement strand
CAACTAAAGAGCTTAACTACTTAAATACGTTTGGACATACACTTAAAATTAAGTCACTTAAAATTTAGTAACCTACTCATCTACTTAATACGTGTAAAAAAGACATATTTTGGCGACCGGATGCATATGAAAGTGGGCAAATTAAGACAAGCCGGGTTTGACAGAACTGGCGAGAACACTGTCAGGCACTGTGTTGAATATTACACAAACAATAATTGACCGCCATATTTGAACACCTTATAATATATTTTATTTACAGCTTTGCTAGTTATAGCATTGAATAAAGATAGTTTGCCATATCATTTTTAAAAAATTAAAATGAAGAAAGTATGACATTATTCTTTTTAATATTAATATAATTAATATTTAATATGCATAATGTAAGCGCCGAGTAGTACAAAAACTTCGTCGTTACATCTGTAGCCCACTTCTTTTATGTATCTAACTGTAAATATTGAAAGGTATATGAAGTCGGTGAAAACACAATAATTAGCATTTGATTTTAGTATCTACATAATATATGAAAGTTGAGATAAACATAAAGCTTTAGTAAGATGTCAATATGATTGCCTAAATCCTAACTAAAAATTAGGGCTCAAAAATAAAAAAAAAACAGAATGCATACTAGTTACTTATTACCAGATCTTGTTCAAATTATTTGGATGAAGATTTCTGATAATTTATCTTGATGAAATCGTGCTCTCTTTATTACTTTTAAGTTAATCAATAACAATTGATCTCTTCTAATTTTAAGGTATAAAGTAATAAATAAAGTTATAATGATAAAATCATATATCTGTATAATTATGTGTAAAATAAATCAACCGAATGAATATTAAATATCAGCTGACGTGTAAAATTGTAGAGAAAATATTATGGGAGTGTCTACTAAATATGGATAAAAATGCTGAGGTATACAAAGCTGTTTTATAATAGAACAATTAAGTTAAATGTTATTGTGAATACTCATATTATACAAATCTCATTATAAAAAAAAGATATATTTAATAAAGTTGCATGAAAGTGAGACCTCTTCGTTTTTTTTCAATGAAAGAATAAAAGGCCTACAATTTGATTTCTAACTAACGTCGTATGCGTAAACCTCATATCCGGCTTTCAGCTGACTCATTTTTTTAAATGATATTGAGGGGGCAAGCGAACTTCTGTTAGTTTGCACCCTAAATGAGCTTCCTGATGGAAAGAAACTGCCGTCGCCGATGGTCACTCGCAACATCCGAAGAGTCGCAAGTACGTTGCGAGCCTTTATAAGGGAATGGGGATAGGGGGTTTCTTAAATTAGGCCACCGGTAAATTCACTCACCTCATTCATGATTTTGACCCTTTCGTGCCGAAGCACACCTCTTCCACGGCAATGAGCATTCGTATAATACGGTACTCGAGATCGGAAAATGTCTCATGGGTAATTTGGTACACGCCTCCACCCGGGTGCGAACCTGCATACTCTCGAGTACCAAAGGTCTTACCCACTACTAGGCTACGGACGCTCAAATGATAATCTTTCGCCGGAAACTCAATAATTCAGTAGCGGACGTCGTATATGACAATTATGAGCATATCAAACAGATTTACCTCACCGAGCTGCTTTGTAATTATTATTCGCTTAGCAAAGGACGGGGAGCCTCAAACATTTATTAACATGAACGTTTCCATTACTCACAAATTGTTTTCGTCTCGGGGAAATTGAATTGTGACACCCCACACATTTTTGTTCATATGAAAATTTACGTGAAGTGATTATTTTACTGAAACAAAGGAAGCTCGTCTGTTTGCAAACGCTCCCGTTAAAGTCAACGGGGATATATTAACTACGAATGGTAATATTTTGTTGCTTTGGTTATTAACTGGAAAAATATGTTTTATTTAATTGATATTATTATAATTTTGTAATCAACATTTTCTGAAGTGAAGTGATAATCTAAAGTAATATGATTTAGCTGTATCACAGAATATATTCCTATAGATTATTTTAATAGCATTTAAAAGAAGACTTCGGCAAAAACAAGAATGATTCGCTAAAAACTAGAAAACATTCAAGTAAGACATTTTAATTTAACTATAAAAGCCATTATGAGGCTGATGGCAGCTAGAGCCGAGAGAGAGCATGAGGTAAATAAAAAAAAATTAAACAAGTTTTTATGATATTACAAAGTATAAACGTATTCGTCAAAATAAACTAATAGAGCCTAAATTCGATGGCGTCTCGTGATTCCAGCTCTGTCATCAGATGAGTTCTATTTCATAACGATATCGTATTGTCATTCGATTTATACAATGTGCATTCAAAATTTCAGAACAATGCAAAACCAGGAAGTGGATGACGTTTAAACCATTACAAACACACAACAGGAAAAAGATCTTTATTTTGACTTTGACAATACTATTCCCATACGTAAACGGTAGCGACAATTCGGCGACGCAAAATGTTTTTTGAGGCTCCTAGTAATAACGATATACGCAGCGAAGCCAAGCGTACAGGAATATATTTTGACGGGGTAATGTAATGGAAACGTGCGATCGGTATAACTCGAGCAAATATAATAAAATAGACGGGGCTGTTTATAAAACGATACAGATCTCGATCGCCGGCAACATGGGTATTGTAGTGTCGATATGGAACAAAATCACTCACACGAAGGCTATAGAACAGTCCAGTGGAAAGTTCGAGACCATCTTCTTTGAGTCAGTCTATCGCGTTACGTATATTGGAGGTAAAATTGTTAGAAGATAAAATTTGGGTTCTTATTATCTCAAGAATGACACATGAAAGAGCTTTGGCCTAGTTCTATGGCGCTGTAATTGCAATTTCTTGTTTATAAGTCAAAGAACATATTTGGTAATACCAAAAGAAAAATCTAGGTTGTTAACCCGGAAATCCGCATTTTGAAATTGGTAACAATCGTATGAAATAAATAAAATTTTCAGGATGGTCAGTCCACGACCACGACATAGGTTACCGCATCTACAGCGGTATTATCAAGTTGACCACGGCTTTGCTCATCATGAGCGAGATCTGGTATCTATTTAGCGAGTCCAATAATCTGGACTCTATCATTGACAATGTCAATGCTACCCTCATACATCTGATAGCCCTGTACAGGTATAGAAACATGGTAAGTATTAACAAAATATATTCCTTATGCTCGTGATACCAGAGACTATGGGTAGGATGGCATGGTAGTTCTCATTTAAACTATGTTGGCTAGCTGACTATACGTGTCAGGAAGTACTGATTTGCTAGCTTATCAGTAAGCTAACTAGCCACGTGTATCAAGGGCATTACCTAAAGATAAAGCAATTAATTCTGCTTTTAAGTATAAAACATTTTTACTTTTTGTTTTTTTTTTGTTATATTATTATTTCTTTTATTAATTAAGTTTTTATTTCTTTTATTACATTGAACCGAACATACATGTATAAGGTAACATATAAAATACTTTCTTTACAAACTATTTTAACAGCACCAAAGGCTTTAAAGCTACACAAACCGGCAAATAGAGCTTGAGCGGAAAGTGGTGTCGCTTTGACCTGACATACTGCCACGTGCAGCGAAATCATTTTTGTATTGAATTATTTTGCGCAGTACGAGCAGAGTAGATATAATATTATGTCTACTCCCTCCTCAATTGGCTGTACGTATATTTCTACTTATTATAATTTAAGAGAGAGATGATCGTAAAGTTGTTTGTTGATGATCGATGAGGCTTAGCATAATATTAATAATATCGATGGACGCTTCACACCACGTCAATCTGGCCCTGTGCTAAGTACCCGAAGGACTTGCTGACTTGAAATGTATTTAATACTTTTATACTGTACACATATTTAGGATTTTATTTTATAATACACATATTTAATATACATCCATGACCCGGGAACATTGAAAAACTTTTTGTTCCGTCGGCGGGATTCGACCCCGTGACCGTGGCGTAAGCTACCAAAGCGCTCAACCACTGCGCCCCAGAGGTGGTCAAATAACTAAATATACTTAATACGACATACTAATAATATTTTATGCGAAAGTGTACCTGTCTATGTCTCTGTCTGTACGTCTGTAGCCTTTTTAACCTTAAAGCCACCGAATTGATGATATTTGCAATGCATATTGGAAAGAACATGATAATATGATGTAGACACGCGGTACGGACATCAAGCGAATTTTGACGCATTAATAAGCTTATTTATTTTATTTTTTGTTTTTGACAGAAATAAACAAACAGTACAAAATAATATGAAATATTTGAAATGAAAATATAACAAAAAATTATTTACATGTTATCACATATAGGTTTCTACATAAAAAAGAAAACACTTAACACTAAACTCTTAACTTAAAATAAAATACTTGTTAATTGTTTTATTTTTAGATAAAAAATAAAGAAATTTACAAAAATCTGTCAACTTCGATGGAGTCGGAATATTTTGATTCCAGCACGAAGCGACGCAAGGCGATGGTACATTTTTGGTCGCAGAGAAACGAGAGGTTTCTGATATTACTGTTGTTCTTGGGATTTGGAGCCCTGAGTGCATGGTACTGGCTATTTACAATTGTATACATTTTTCACATCTAATTTAGTTGTAATACAACATACTAATAAATAAATTGCTAAGAACAGTTTCGATTATATGTCAGCCTTCAAACAGAAAACTATCCATGCATCCCAACACCGATTTAAACAGTACGATTGCCATGGAGAAACAGACAGAGAAACTTATAACGCCTTTCTTTTTATATACTGACGAACAGACGGACACACATGAAGACTTTATCAGGTATTTCTCAAAATACGACTTTATCAAAATATGAGTAATCTTTTGGAGTCAGAACACTATAACGCAACGGAAGAATGAGGCATCTACAGCTTATACTACCGTACTTATGAGGATTAGAAATCATTAGACTTTAATTTAACTAAGAGTTAACAATTTAATTAATTTTATTTCAAAATTAATTAATGCCCGCAACTTCGTTGCGCGAAAATTTTTATATCACAGAAATCATACATTTTCCCGAGATAAAAAGTAACCTCTGTGTTGCCTAGACTTAAAAGCTATTAAATAATAAAAAAGGAAAAATATTCGAATCCGTTCAGTAGTTACGGAGATTAGCGCGCGTAAACAGACAAACTGACATCCTTTTTTTGTCGATTTGTGTTCTATTACTGTTCCTAAGGCCCCTACATTGATAAACTCGTAAATTAATGGTACAGACACGCCCATTTTTTACTGTTTTATTACATGCATGTATAGATCTTAATTTAATTAAAGTTTATTAATGATTGTATCTTTATGCCTAAGCGATATCAACTTAATAATTTCCAGGCACGTGTACCCTTAAGTAGACGATGTTGAATACAACTTGATGGTGGCGATCAGATTCCCGTTTAACTACGAGACGCCTTTCCGCTACTGCGTCACGTACATCGTCACGTTCTTCGTGTTCAACTACACCTCTCTGTTCGTAATGATCAACGACTTGATCATGCAAGCGCATCTGCTGCACTTGCTATGCCAGTATACCGTGCTAGCAGATTGTTTTCGGTACATTGTTGAGGACTGCGCAGACGGTTAGTTTCCAGCTTGGAAAGATAATAAGAATGAAACAATTATTTTACTAGAAAATGTTGCATGACATACAAAATCTATGGATCTGTTTATTTCTAGAAGATTTTGCATGCTGTATTTTTAAGAAAGATGAAGTAATCTAGGTGTTAAAAACAAACAGTATATAGGCATAATATAAAGCATTTTATAAATGTAGAAATAAAACTTTCGGAAGCGATTTTTGTTACTGAGCATTAGCTCAGTAAAAAAAATTGTTATATTTGAATATATTTTTTCAATATTAGCTCATAGAACAAAATACCTGTAATATTATAATTGATTTTTTGTCAAAATTTTATAACATAATACTAAATTATTTTGCGTTTAACATAATAATATCACAAAATTTCATTTCTTATGAAATATTGTGGCATAATGGGCGTTATATTTATTCCAGTACCATTTATTTTTGTGTAACTAAATAAATATTAGAAGCAAATTCCTTTCTAGGCGATGTAAAAGAAAATTTTATTGCAAATAATTTATTCATGACCAAGTATTTAGAGAGGCTTCACGGTTTGGTCGAACAACACAAATTTATTTTGAGGTATATTTTTACAATATTTTCATTGTCAATAGTTATAATACAAAGAAAATATGTGTGCTATTTTTCTGCTATAATATTTTTTTAGGAACACCATGGATTTAAAGAAATCACTCAACGCGCCAATGCTGGGTCAGTTCGCAGCAAGCGGCATGCTGATATGCGGAATAAGTTTCCAAGCAACAACGGTAAATGTTGAAAATAATCGATTTATCTTAAGTATAAATTCTCGTGTCACAATGCTAGTCACCGAAGCATGCACATGCGCCAACGGCCTTGACCGTCTTCCCCTGCTAACAGAAAATAATTAATATACAATTAACAAAAATAAGAAATAAGAATTCCTCCTTAGGGATTATAATGTTACTTGTATTATATTGCATTAAAAAAAATGGTTCATCTTAACCGATTTATAGTTTCGTAATTATTCCATTTTTTTTACAATAAATCGATGTCCACGGATTTTTTTTCTGTTTAATTATAACCTTAGGAAAAAGTCCTCGCTAGTAAAGAATATACTTATAAGAGGTTAAACTTACTCCGCTGGCCCATGTATAAGCCTTAGTCTGCATATATAAGCATTAAGCATATTCTGTAGGCCTGATTAAGACACTATTTATTTTAAAATGTCAAACAAAGTGTGACGGGACAGCTAGTCTTATCTTACCTATCTTCGTTACCTTTATACAAAATGCATTATTTTACATTCAATTACAATACTGGTAACCTTTCTCTTTTGACGGCTTTATCAAACTTTCCCAAATTTTCCATCCATCCATACCGAATTCGACGCCACAACGTATTGTATGCAATACAAAATATGCATGTAGCATAATATCATTGTCATGAACGCATCAAAGTATCAAAGGCTTGCGATAAATTAATCAAATTAAACACTAGGTAACCTAGTGCTGATCCGAAATTGGCGAGGTATTCGGTAGCGAATAGCAATATAATTAAGTAAATTATAGCCCCGTTCCAATAGCGTCAACAACGGAGCTCAAAGGCGAAGCCCGGAGAACACGATCGTTTTGGTGTGACGTCATCAAAGGCTTTCACGTGTTGCATCTCAATTTCCCTGTAATTCAGTGGAGAGAGGTTGATGTAACACACAGTGCTGCATGTACGAGATATATTATGTAGGTACACTAGTGTTTCTGCGAGTACACTGGCAGTACAATTTCGTATAACACAAGGTTCATCATCTAGTAACTTGATTAAATCTAAGCCATTGCGCGTGTAATTCAAAAAAAGGAAATATTATAAATAGGAAAGTGCGTTTATTTGTCCTTTTTTCCTTAGGAAAGCAACCAATCGATTTAATTTTTGGCATAGATTTGACTTTTAGTTATAAGACGGAGAGTAACATAGGCTACTCTTGGTCTTAGAAAACATCATGTTTCCAATAGAGGATATAAAAAAAATCGTATTTTTTACTTACAAATTCCATGTGAGCGAAGCCACGGGAAAAAAACTAGTTTTGCATAAGTTTTTTTATGATAATTAGAAGGGCAAGCAAAAACTTGTTACCTGATGGAAAGCAACTGCCGCGCCTTCACCCATGGACACTCATGACACCCGAAGACTCGCAAGTGCGTTGCCAGCCTTTATGAGGGAATAGGGACAGGGGGATTAGGGAAGTTTGGCCACCGGTAAACTCACTAACTAAACGAAACACAGCACAACGCCGTTTCACGCCAGTTTTCTGTGGGTATCACTCCGGTCGAGCCGGCCTGAGCTACATCATAATAATATTTAGTATAAGCAGGATGTCACAACTCACAAAGCATAATATCATTTAAGTAACAGTTCCATAAAGCACGTTATATCATCCTGTTTTGTTGCAGACGGTCGGCATAAGTATAATAAAGTTTTTCATGAGCCTCCTGTACCTAATGTACAATATGTTCGAGCTGTTTATATTCTGTAAATGGTGTGACGAGATTAAGATACAGGTCAGTGCGTGCGGCGTATTTAGAACTGCCTTACTGAGGCCATGCCCTACCAAAATAGACACGCGTAAGGATAAGGAGTTGCGTGATTCATCTAAAAAACCTTGAGTGCTATTCGGAATTGCTGTAATGGATACCTCGTGTTTTCGTATCATATTTGTAGTTCAAATTTGGCTGGATGTTACCATGAACTTCATCGCGAGATTCGCATTAAAAGAAAAAAATTGTATCCTTTTCCGTGGCATAAATTTTTTTAACGTCGGTTTAGCGATTCGGGCGTAATTTAAAGGGGAAAGAAAATTAGATATCAAGTGATTTAATATAACTGAATGAAGTAAACAAGTACGAGTATATATGGGGCGAATAATAATTGAAACTGTTTCTTTCAGAGTCAGAATAT
The DNA here is from genome assembly GCA_026546445.1 of Cyclargus thomasi. NCBI lineage: Eukaryota > Metazoa > Arthropoda > Insecta > Lepidoptera > Lycaenidae > Cyclargus > Cyclargus thomasi. The sequence continues at coordinate 4,391 of JAOTAV010076612.1, read as the reverse complement.
AGGCGTGGCAGCGTATTCTTCTGGATGGGAAAGGGGCATATCCCTGCGACCAGGAGTACGATCGCGGCTCCTTCTAGTTATTGCCAGAGCACAAAAGCCATTAGTACTCACTGCTGGCGGACTCTTTGAACTTTCACTAGAGTCTTATACGACTGTAAGTGCTGTGTCCTAAATAATAGCGCCGATGTCGCTATATATCCCAAAATCTGCTGTAAATATTGATTATTGTATTTATTTATTCAGCTCCAGTTTCAATATTTTGTTTAAATTGTGTATTATTGTTTTTCAGCTAGTGAAAACATCGTACTCGGCACTTACAGTTCTGAGAAGGTTTCAACCCGAGTAGAATATTTGTTTGTGGATAATATGGTGGTTATTTTCCGTTGGACTAGGCAGTAACTATTTTACGACGATTCAACGAAAACCTCTACACATGTAGCAAAATTTGTTCCCGAATAAAACATGAAAATATAAAAGTTTTTCGTTTTTCCCAGAGCTTCTATTTCAATGTAGTGCATAATTTTCAGTGAAATCCATGATGACAGTAAAAACACATACAGAGGTTGTGTTAAAATATATCAAGCTGTTGCTCTGCCCGCGTTAGAACACTTGTAATTAAGTTAACTGTAAAATTTCTACGGTAGTTTTAAATCACAAAAAAAGTAACCACAGTTATTTAATATACCGTTCAGTAGTTTTAGCGTGATTGACGGAGACGCTATCGAACATAGTTATCTTTAAAATATTAGTGATATAATACTCCCATGTCTTGTTTGGAATAAATTTGCTATGAATAGTTCGCTTACAAGTAGAGTTAAAACTATAATGTATTGTGGTAAAGGAATTTTAATGGCTTCTGAAGCGAGTATTAATAATAATTAATTTACGACGAGCATATTTTGGATATAATATCCACGGCTGGTTATGTTAGTATTATTTTAGTGTTATATAATAATATTGTTTCATAAAAGTAATGGAATGTTTTACGATAGTACTTAATTTGTAAACTTTTGATAATGTCTGGTTTACAAGTATTAAGTAGATAAGTAGTTAACTAAATTTTAATTTAATTTTTAGTGACTTAACGTGCCACTTGCTACTGAATTTGTGTTTATATAAAGTTAATAACATAAAATTAAGTTAAAATTTAGATACCTACTTATCAACTTAACACGTGAAACTAGAAATGAGATAGAAGTTACCACAACATTATTTTAAAATAACACAATACTCACATTCATTCATTATTCATAACAGATTCATAATTATGAATGGACTTGAACCACTTTAAGGCCCAATTATAATCGGGCCTTAACGTGGTTCAAATCCATTGCAAAATCTTAAAAAAGTGACTAAATACGACTATGAAACGATATTCCAAAATGGAGTTTACATCTTATGGTTTCATAATAATATCAGGTTAATAGATGTATAATATATTATTGTTAAAGTATAATATACAATTTGACGTAACTGCCAATTTTCATACCGTTGCCTAAGAAGATCCCTAAATTTGATAAACCTTAGATTCCATAACTTCGTTACATATTGCCCTACACGACGACCTAATAAAAGCATGTTAATATTTCTTCACACACGTACTTCAAGAATGAGATATTTTAAACATTTCAGCTCAGACCACATGAGCTGTATAAACCGTGTTTTTACCGCCTATAAAAGCGACTACGGTAAAGCAAAGATGGGATAATTTCAGAAATAGTTTATTTACAAAGTCAAATTTATTCCTGTCGAATGTTTATGTAAGTGCAAGGGACTCGTGGCGTGTTTCGTTTGCACCCAAAATACACACATTTCCGCTGCAACGCGCCATTTATGCCAACTCTAAACAGCACTGATTTTATCAAAAACTCCGGAAAGTTTTGTAACAACTATCAAAATAGAACAACTGTAGTCTACAGTATAGTCCGTATTAAGTAGTTAACTAAATTTTAAGTGACTTAACTTTCCACTTGCTTCTAAATTTTGTGTTTTTATTAGTTATTAACTTAAAATTAAGTTAAAATTTAGTTTACTACTTATCAACTTAATACCATGTGTAAACCAGACATTATTTATTGCGAAACCCTTTGAAAGGGTTACCTCATTTAAAAGGTTACCATATCATTAGGGTCACCTCTTTATAAGGGTTTTTAATCAACTTAAATTAGCCAACCTTTCAAAATACCCTAACAAAAGCCCTTAAAGGGTAAGCACTGGCGGTCCTTGACTGTAGATGCACGAATCCTGCGCACGCACTGTCTTGGCTAGCTGACTCTGACTTATCTACTAGTTTACTTTAACTAGTTTTGTCTACACGAAGCCAGAAGTACTGGTTTACTGGCTTGCTGTTCTAGCTTGAATAACTAGCCTATGTGTATCCCAGGCATTAGAGAGTTCTCCTTTTATATCTTTAGTCCTTTTATATTATCCATAATATATTCTATAAATCAATAAACAACCCTCAAAAATATTTCGGCCAAGCCAAGCAATAAAAAGTTACCTATATGTTAATTAAAGCTACATAATTAATGCTTCGTACAAAATCAGCTAGTTACATGAAATACAAATATTAATCGAGTTAACCGGTGATCAGGGCGTGAACCATAACTAATACTTTAACTACTATGCTTCAGCAAATGGACTTAAATGCCTCGGTTATAATTTATTTAATTACAGTTTCATAGAAAGTGTGTTCTCATTGCTTAGTTAGTTTTTTGAAGGTGATAATTGTACAGACACAATGTTTTCATTTATTATGGTGATAATATTATGATTATAAATAATGATGTATATAAATAAACTATTAAACTTAAACATTTTTAAAAAGTAACAAAGCTTGAAAGTTACATTACATAGCCTATCAAAGTTAACTAGTCACTCAGGCGGCTCATTTTCCCAAGAAATAACACCGGCTTCGTCATAGTGATCGACGATCGCGTGGTTTATTGGACATAAGTTTTAAATATCTTTGCAAACTTTCGATGCGGGGATAAAATATTGAGAGGAGATGGAAAATTGGCTTGCTGACAAATGCCTAATAGATTTCTTGTTAGAAAAATGAAATCCAATTTAAGACAGTTGGTAGTGCAATGAGCCATCCTTTTGGGACACTTTCACTGCAAGTAAGGATTTTTAATAAAACAAATTTCCATCATACAAATGTAGGAAACGAGAACACGTAATTAAGATATGAAGATCGAAGACGTAAGCAGATGAAGTGGCTAACTAAAAATTAGAAACAAACATTTTCATTTTAGTAATGAAGGTTTCTGACTGATTACCGGTAACAATAATAAAAAACATTTTCCCGATTTCAAATTAAGGTATAATTTATAAGGAGCCAACGGTTCATCTAGTGGAAGGGAAATACCGTCGACTGGAAGTACTTGACTCTCAAAACACTGTCGATAGTTTATTATAAGATCACATGTTGAAACGTGTAATCTATTATATAAAAATCAGTCGAGTTTTATTTCCTGACGAACTTCCTCCAGAACGCTCGATTTCCACGGTTTGATATTCGTCGGAAAGGTCTCGGGCTCCATGAGGTTTTTAGCAAAAAAAAACAGGAATAATTTCTTAACAGCTATAGAAAAGTTAGTCGCGTTTTGTAAAACCCAACCAACAGTCACAGTTTAGATGGAATTGGCATATTCCGACTAAATGACGTAGGTCCGTCAACTGCCTCTATCAATTTTTTCCATGGTACAATGCGAACAGCCACGTGCAAGAATAATTTATTTCCGAGTATTACTTAAATGTGATGAGGGCGTTCAACGTCCATTCATCAGCTGAAAATTAAAAGGAAGATAACTCATAAAGATGTTAAAAACTTTGTGGGAGAAACTTACCCAAACAGAAGCTTTGGAACAAACAAGTGGAAAATTCGAGATGTATTTCTTTGAAACTGTGTATAGACTAGCGTACATAGAAGGTAGTTATCTCATCTCTTTTACATTTAGTAATATTTCAAATAAAAAAAGGCAACGAAAATTCCTACTGAACCATAAGTTTTTGCATGGAACCTCGCATTGAGCTGAAAATATAAGCTGAAGATAACCTTACATCATAACAAACAAAACTTAAAATACGAGTCGATTCCCTTCGGGCAAAAAAAGATTTAATGATAGATTCAAAGTCAAATATATGAAATTAACGGCTGTAATTATATACTCGAAAACATTTTATTATATAATCAAGATTATTTCGAAAGATGTAGATCATAAACACAAAGTTAGAACCGACTCTAACGCTACGCTATATTATAACTATTTGTTAAGATTAAAATTTTGCAAATTGTAGAAGGTATTTATTTTTATTTAATCATTTATTGTGCACAAGAAATATTAACAATATAACAATTGACACGGAAAGACGACACAAAGGATCTG